>JAVFBY010284090.1:0-10377 GCA_034781015.1 Tonicella lineata
TAACATCGTAGGCTGTCAGCTGACTACAGTTCTTGGTTGCTCAGACCTGCGGGGGTTTTGTTATAAAGCCTTTCGTAGATTTAATAACATAGATTTAGTATTGTTCTTTCTGGAATAACAATTTAGTTTTAATTATTAAAGAGACATGGTCACCAAAAATAATGTATTTTGTGCGTAATTATAGCATAACATGAGTTAAACTTATTTTTCTCATGAAGCAGAAGTTGGGAGCCTTTTGTTAATTTCACACCAGACTTTCTAGGCTAAGTAGAAGTTTAGAAGTTAATAAAAGTATTAAATTTAAATATGCTTTCAGAATATTAAAATCAAGGGGCGACAACCCCCCAATTACACGGCTTTTTGATAGACATTCGTAAATTAGCATAAAGACGGCTTGTGAGCTTAATAGGCGAAATTCCGCTGTTATTCTCGCAAATAATTGGTATCTATTTAAACCTTACCCCTTAGCGATGTTCTTCGGTCAGCATTAACTTTCAATGAAACGTGATACAGTAGGAGCTGTTTGAATCCAGTGATGAAAAATAGGACTCTTACAATACCAGTCGGCACTCCCCCTTTACTTTTAGTTAAATTTTTAGCATGCGTTCTCTTTGCAAGAACAGTCTTAGAACTTAATGAAAAAAAATAATTCTGAAGGTAGTGTTTTAACTTATTGACAAAGGTTAACACTAAGTAAACTCGATCATCCTAGCTATCTGAATTTATTGAAAAAAGTGATTTGGGGCGACCATGCATCTTTAAAAAAATGATAATTATGAACACAATTTAGGAAGTGAAACAAATATTTTATATGTCATTTACTATTATTACTGTATCTTCAACATAATCAAACCTTTCAACCTTAAGTTGGTGATATAAAGAGCAGTAGGTCTTCACCTGTTTTTATTTAGTTTCATGAGCCATCGGCAACGTAACAAAAACTGACTTATATTTTTCTCCCTAACATAATGTTTATCATTCTAACTACGAAATAATGCTTCCTTACCTTTTATTTCCATGTCACTTTTTTTTTAAGCAGGACAGAAGAATCTTGGTGCCGCTGTGGCTATGATTGAAGCTGGCAATCGATTAGTGAAGGGTGTTATAAGGTTGGTCCAATCAGATGAGAGAAGCTGCGTGATAGAGGGCACTATTGATGGGTTAACGCCCGGTGAGCATTCCGTCTGTGTTCATGAACTGGGGGATCTCACCAATCCCTGTGTCAGGTCAGTATTAAAGCTGCTTTTCAGAGTAGCTTTATGCCTTTATTCAAATTCATGAGCTGGTGGTTGGGTGGGATGCCCTGTTGCTCTTGGAGTTTTAAGGGCATCAGGCAGTAGATTTTTTTGTGGTGTTGCTTTTTGCTCCTTTTTCTGTCTCGTCTTTCATGTTGCAAGTGATGTAATCGGTGGTTTCCTCCACCCATGGAGCTGGCACGCCGTCATATAGATGAAATACCCCTGAGTACGGCGTTTAATCAACCAATCAATCAAACTTATGAAATATAATTATCATAAGTCCATTGGCTCATTGCTGGTGGTTAGCAGGAGCTTCTCTATGCCCTGGTGTTCGCAGAGCTAAGGGGCATCAGGAAGCTGATTTGTTGTGATGTCCAATTTTTCATCTGGTCCTTTTCCTGCCTCATGTTGCGGATGAAGTCAAGAGTGGTTTCCTCTACCCATTGGGCTGGAACACAGTCATATAGGTGAAACACCCCTGAACATGGAGTTAAGCAACAATCAACCAATCAATCAACCATAAACTTTTTATTGATGCCTGAACTTAAAACAACAATTTTGTTTTTTCAAATTTTCATCTCCTTTGTTCATGTCTCATCAATCATGTGGTGATATGATTTCCTAAAGTTTGTGAGATTGAATTTTAGGGAAAAGTATTAAATTAGCATCAATAGAGTTATTAGTATGAATGGATTGCCAGAGCTTTATGTGTTCTGGTGTTCCACTGATGCTCACATATAAGAAGCATCGGGAAGCTTATTGGTTGGGATGTTCTACTAGTTTTTGTCCAGTCTTGTCTTTGATGTTGCTGGTGAGGTCAAGTGGGGTGTTCCCCAACCTTTTTACTGTTACAATGTTACGTCATATAAGTCAAATACCCCTGAGCTAGCTAGTGAGCTTTACAGGCAAAAACGGTCCTGTTCGTGCGGAGAAATAACTTTTATCTCACTGCCTTTTCACAGACTGCTTGTCCCGTCTTTTCGTTTCTGTATGTACTTTGAAACTCAACAAAACATTTTAGAACTGTTTTATGTATTCAAAAATTGATCTTTGGCACTAATATTTTTAAAAAATCCAAATTATTCCGAGAGTTTTTCGAATTGGGCTGCCATCTTGCTTCTCTTGTTGACAAACAACTTAACTTTTTAAACATCTTCACTGAGCGAGTTTTGAACATCTCAGAAATTTCAGTTGTCATGGTGTAACACAGTGTGTTCAGGATGAATGCATTGTGTGTTCAGGATGAATGCACACTTAAGACAGCCTGGGTGCATAGTGAAGTCAACCTTACGGAGCCTAGGTTAATTTTTGAGTGTACTGTAACCATGACATTAAGTTACGACATAAAACCCGAACCAAACAATCAAACTATATGTAGCTAGAGGGCCTTGCCATGGCTCAATAGTTAGCTGTTAGCGTGCCTGGCTGTTGATCACCCTTTGCTGTACTGCATGGTTTCAAGTCAACAATAGGTCCTGCTTAATATGTTTATGAGCGAGTCACACAAGGTGACTTAGGCTATGGAAGGGGCGTTTTTTCCTGAGGTTACGTATATGTTTTTCTCCACGATATAAGTAGACAACGTTAAACACCAATGATTCAAACAAACATGTAGCTAGCCTTATGTTTTTGTTTCTGCTTCAGCTGTGGGGATGTATTTCCAGGTGTGCCAGGTAAACGAGGACCTCAACAGGTAAGTTTTCAGTTAATAGATTAATAATAAATATATAATATCAATATAATATCAAGTGAATAAAGGTCTACTTTTGAAAACATTCAATATACTTAAAGTCGTTAAAATGGTTTTAGTATGAACATAAGCATTAAATCATCTTTTTTTTATGTTTTGTTTATCAGAGGTGATAGTTTCCTGATGCTTTGATGCTAGTAGGGCTAAAGGGCCATCAGGAAGCCACTTTGTTGTGATATTCTGTTTTTTGTACCGTACCCGTCTTTGATGTTGTCGGAGCTAGACATCAAGGGTGGTTTCCTTCACCCATTTGACCAATAGAAGAAATACCAGGAGCACAGAGTTAATCACCAAATACAATCAATCAATCAATCCTTTTCAGTGTTACACTGTTAAATAGGAATAATGCTATTTGGAAAAAAAAAGTGGATATGAAACTAATATTACAACTCTGCCATAGATAAAATTATTTACAGTGTACATTGTACAAGTTGAATCTGTTTGGGAAAAGTGGTGTTTGGGTGCTTTGTCTCGTCTTTTATGTTGTTAGTGGCGTCAAGGGTTGTTTTCTACACCCAGTGGACTGGCACACCATCATAGAGGTGAAATATCACTGAGCACGGCGTTCAACCCCAATCAAACAAACTAGTTCTAGACAAATGTAATGGTTGCAATTTTTCGGTCAGTTACCTGTCGTAATCTAGCTGTTGTATTCACGATGTTGTCTACAACTGCTAAACCACATTCATCTCTAGCCCCTAGACTCCCTTGACTCGTAGGATCATAACTATATATGATAAAGTGACAATGATAAGATAGTGATAAATAGTCATTAGTTTTCTTTTTGTCACTTACTCACTATGGTGAAGTTTTCCACAATGTTGCACACTATTAATTAACATCAACAAAAACTACTATTGTATTTGATAGCATGTTTAATTTGATTATACTGGAAAGTCATCTTTTCTAGACAAGGGTTTTATTCTGAGGACTATAATACTCTCCATTACAATCCCTTGTCAGATCATGCGTTTCAAAATAGAATATACAGCTACGATTTTTATTGGCTGCGTAGAAACTTCCACGTAGACAGTCTGGCGGCGCCTTACTAACACTCCGCAGCCTGGTCGCATTGACTTTGTTGATGCACAGGCCTGTTTAGCGATGATCTATTGCACGACCCCTGTATGGTCTATTGGGTTGAGAAGACTGTACGTTTCACAACACAATTACCCAGCTCATATGGATAAGTGAAGCAGATTGCTGTGCAAAAAGTTAATATGACGTAATGTTGGATTTAGACTGTTTGTAAGTTGCAATAATATTGTAACAAGGGGGAGTTAACTCGAGTTATGGCTACTTTACTCAATAGTGGAGGATAAACCCTTAGCTGAAGTTCATTAAACGCCCTTGTAGAATACTCGTCGACCGCGTAGTGGTCGATCTGACTTTTTTGCTTTCCAGTGTGGGCTCCCTAGCTTTCAGCCTCATTAGTATAATGGTTAATCCGCCACTGAATAGAGGGCGCAGATGTATATTATGGTTATAGACATACAATCTGCCAAGTGATTGTAATGCAGAGTTGCTTGAAATAAAACCCTTGGCTAGTGAAGATGCTGGAAAGTAAGATACATTTTTTTCACCATCCATAGGCTGATTTGGGTATTCTTCAAAAGTTTCTACGGTTAATGTCATCCCCTATAGATCAGAAAACTGAGGTAGGCAGAGTGCTGTGAATTCTACGTTACCAAAATAATTTGAAACAAAATATAGTTTAAAAAAGCATGTAGTGCCTTTTTTAAGTTTTTGTTATTGTTTATCAGTTTATAACATTGTATATAAGCAATTAATTTATTTACGCAGTCGTTTGGGGAAATAACAACAATCAATGCTGAAGCTAATGGACGGGCTGTGTTCCGAGTGGAAAAGGCGGACTTTAGTGTCTGGGATGTGATAGGTCGATCTATGGTGATTCACCAAGGCAACCTGGTCAAAACAAATCATTCTGGTGATAAAAGGTACTCGTTATTTTTTTTTTCTTAGTTAGCAATCTACTGCTGTGTCAATTTTCACATGGTGGTTAGTGGAAGCTTTCTGATGCCCTCTCTTAGATAAAAAGCATCAGGAAGCCTAATAAAAGAACAAATGTGTTTCTTTGGAAACTTTAAATAACACAATCATATAAAATAATTCTAGTTGTCCACTGACAGAAACGCTGTACATTACAATTGTGTAACATGCCCATGGGGACATCCAGGTTTGACCAAACCTCTTATGTAGTGGAGGCGAACAAGGTATTAACATGCTAGTGCTGAAACGGTTATTAGGTTAACCGTCACCGGTTACAAAATAGCGGGTAACCGGTTAGAAAGTTGCTAACCGATTACTCGGAAAAAAACGTGACCGCGTTCTGACGCTCTTGAAGACGGCAAAATATCTCGTATGCATAGTACTAAAGCAGATCACTATTAAAGTGTCCTAATACTTTCCTTTAGCTGTGCTTTTTAAGCTTTATTCAAAATAACAGAAGTGTGCGTAAAGCACGCTGAAAATCACTAAAATCAGTTTACTTTTATCGGCTGTTTACCAAACGAGCGGCAAGATGTCAGGCCTTGTGCGATTGCATCATTCCGGTCTCCTCATGTAGCTCACGTGACCTGTCTGAAAGAGTTGGAACAACCGGTAGTAAAAAATGCTAACCGTTTCAGCACTAATGGTGGGAGAGAAAAAAGAAGAGGAAACCTCAGACAAATCACCACTGTGATAACCCAAGTCACCTTGGGTGACTCCCTTCATATACATGTACGTAAGCAGGTCCACTAGTTCACTTGAACCCGTGCAGTACATTGAAGGAGGATCAGCAAATGCTCTAACAACTGAGCCACAGCATTGACCCTAGTGCACCTTACAACCTGATCTTACCAAGAGAGCTGATGGACTAATCTTAGCCTGTCTGCTTAATGACCTTGACCTTGTAACCTGGCCTGATGTCCTTGACTGTTGAGCAGTTGGAGGTCGCTGTGCTGAGTTTGGTCTTGACCTAGATGTGTTAGGTTTAGGTGGCTGTTGCTGAGAACCATAACCAGATCCAGGACGGGCACTCATTTTACGAGATTTTTCTCGAGTTAAACGTTGTGGCGGCCATTCCTCATCGTCATCATAATCATCACTGTCCTCGTCCTTGTTGTCAAGTTGAGGGATACTTGACGGCATGCTGGAGAGAGGCTGAGAATATGGTAAAAAATGCATTTTTTTTTAAGGGTGATTTTAAAAGCTTGATTTTTTTCTTTTTGTTTTGTTTTTCTAGGTTTTTTTTTTGTTGTTCTAGTTTGTTTTATTAAATTTTCATTTTTTTACCTTCTGTCTTTAATTTTTGTTTTGAATTTGTGAGTGCTGTATATATATATTATGTTATGTGTGTGAAAGTTTGTGTGTGAGGGTCTCAAGGCTGGTTGTTTTTTGTGCTAATTGAACCTCCTCATTAAATAAAGTATTATTATTATTATTCAACCTTACCTTTGGCGCTCTATTAGCTGGACTTGTATTGTCTTCTCCTTCACAATCTGCCAACATGTCTAACACCTCCTGTTCCTAAATAACAAAACGAGAAACTGTATCATTCAATCATCACATTGTCTTTGACATGTATGTGTTGTTTGTATTCATACATTATAAAACACTGATTGAACAGAAAATGGCTGATTAGCAGTTCATTTCATAGATAAATCGTTTTCTGAATCAACCTGAGTTTATCGCTGTAGATGACTAACCCTGAGTTTATTACTGTAGAAGACTCAGTCTGAGTTTATTACTGTAGATGATTCACACTGAGTTAATTACTGTAGATGACTCACTCTGAGTTTATTGTTGTTGATGACTCACCCTGAGTTTATAACTGTAGATGACTCACCTTGTTGATTGTCATAGATGACTCATTATGTTTATTGATATAGATGGCTCATCATGTGTATTGCTATATATGACTCATCCTGGGTTTATTGCTGTAGATGACTCATCCTGAGTTTATTTCTATAGATGACCTATCATGTTTATTCCTATAGATGGCTCATCCTGAGTTTATTGCTGTAGAGGACTCACCCTGATATAATTTCTGTAGATGACTCACACTGAGTTTATTACTCTAGATGACTCACCCTGGGTTTATTACTGTAGATGACTTACACTGAGTTTATTACTGTAGATGACTCACCCTGAGTTTATTGTTGTACATTAATTTGGGGTTTAATGCAGTAATAAGGATATTTCACCTATATGACGGCGTGCCAGCCCAATGGGTTGTGGAAACCAACTTTGACATATCTGGTAACATAAAAAACAAAAAACAGAATAAAACACACCACAACAAATCTACTTCCTGATGCATCTTAGCCCCAAGGGCACCAAGGCATCAGGAAGCTCTCACCCAACTATTTGCTATTGTTGTAGATGACTCACCCTGAGTTTATTGCTGTAGATGAGTTGTAACTCTCTCTGCATGGAGGCAGCTCTACTGGAGAGGAATGTCTGAAATGACGTCAGTATGAGCTTCATATATTTATCTTGCCCGTGTCGATCTGTCGAGGGGAATATACGTCGAAATCTACCACTGTGTGTGTTCTCAAACTCTTCACGCCCTGCGCTCTTCCGAATTCTACACAATAAATCTTTCTGTAATTCAAAGACAATGGGTAAAATGTACACTTAATTTTACATTAAGTTGTATTATAGTGCAAATAAATCATGTAAATAACTCTAGTATCAGTTGATATAACTGTGTTTATTATTATTATCTACAGCTTGACTCTTCTCTAGAAAAAGATCCAGCTGTGATTTTGTTGCTTTGAAGGTACTATTTGTTTGTTTCTTTGTTTGGTGTTCAAAGTGGTACTCAAGGTATTTCACTTTATGATGACAGATTCTCCATTTCTTACTCTGCACTACTTTAATAATATGGTGAAGGAAAAAAAATGAGTGGAAACCTTGATAAAACCACTCCAGTGATAGCCGAATTCACCCTGTGTCAGGCTTGTATGACTCCCTCATATAACAATTAGTTAGCTGTATGCTTATTAGGCAGGTCAATTGGGCAGCTTAAAACTATGCGGTGTTTAGAAGGTGCATTGACTTTTTATTCTATTCATTACACTTGCTATCAATACACATTAAATGTTTATAAAAAAAGTGCTGCACATGAGGAGATATACATGTAGTTCTTACCAGTTCTTGCTTTCTTTTGTCAAGACTGATCTTTTTCTTCTCACTTTCTGATATTTCACTGTTCATGTCTACACGTTTAGAAGGTCGTAACAGTCGCTTCTGAGCCTCAGCTTTCTGTGCAGCCAAATTTCTCTTCTTATCTGATGGTCTGAACGTATTTTAAACAGAAAACAATGAAAACAAAGAAGAAAAAAAACCTGATTTAAATAAGTTATAGATTTATGATTTGAATATCATCAAATGCCTTATCATCAAATCTGAGCTGCCAAATTTATTTTCTGCTCTGTCGGTTTAAATTTTGCTTTTTAGAGGAGAGAGAACATATAGGCCTATGCATATAACATGGCTCCCTACTTACTTAATGTTTAGCAGTCTAATGGCATCTTCAATGACTCCAGATTTGATGTCAAAGTCAATCTTCTCATCTGTCCCAAAACTTGGAGATCTATTTATCTGGTAATTAAATAAATAAAACATATTTCTTAAATCTTTCAAGCAAGAAAACACCAAAAAAAATGAACATCAATATTGTATTCAGCTATCAGGTGTTTGTAAAAACAAACTTTTATACTTTTTTTTTATCTGCGTTTCAATTTAGAAGCTGAGGATGGTATTAACAATAATAATTTCTGTATGGATAGCAGCTTGTTGATAAATTGGTTACAACATAATCTCATTCCAGAGATCTTTAAACGATAACTGGAATGAGATCAAATTTGTTGTAACAAATTTATTAATAAGTTGCAATCCATATGGAAGTTATTGTTGATAATTGTTTTGGACACAGGTGAAGTCTTTAGGTAATGTTTACCAGTGAGAAGCTTTACACAATCAAATATAGTTACAACTCTGAAATAAGATAAGGACATCATGATTGACTCCATGTATTGCCGTCTTGTTCAATCTATTATCAGGAGTCATATGAGAATGTTGTGATGATTTAATCAAAAAGTTGAGTCAATTATTAATTCCAAAGTTCTTTATTGTATTTTATTATTAGCCGTTAATAAATCTTAACAGTGCCAGGAATGAACGTTGATCCATTAAACAAGGGTGCACAATACATTCTCACACTACAACCCTGACATCAATACTTCCAACCTGTATGATAACATGTGTTATTTTCACTAGTGAAAACAATACTCTTCTTTGTGTGTCATAATGCAACAACATCACATTTGCAATGTTATCTCTATTGTGACATATCAACATTATGTACTTTGTCACAGGGAAACTTTCCTGCAGTGCCTTCACTGTTGTTCTGTGATGTCAGGTGACGTCATTTGCACAACAATGTTAGCCTTTACCAGCCACTGTAATATTTATAGAATTTTACACCAAAATCAAACAAAAAAGTCGCAAAAATTTGTAGAGAGAGAAAAAAGAATCTGTGTGTTATGATTATAGCATTCATGTCTGTAAATTGTCAAAATCACCAATACTATAACCTCTAAGTTTTGGTGATAATTAACTAGATAAAAAAGCCGAGAATTTCTTCCAAAATAATTCATATTGGCCAGGTATTGTACATTTTGTCAATGATGGACATAAACTTACTTCTAGTAGCCACGGTCGTAGTTTTCTGTCAATGATAACGTCAAATCCTAGCACCTCGAAGCACACACTGTCATTATTGGCTGTAGCTCCCGGCCGGCACATACGATATGCGTGGATTACATGAGGCAAGGACACGATCATTGTCTTTATAATCAGGTCAGAGATGTTTTTCCACAGTAATACAACATCATAGTCGTGTCTGCGGAGGTATTCATTAAAGTATCGTATTGACCTCTTACTGCCTGTCTCTGTGGTGGATCCTTTCTCATAGTACTCATTATGTTTATTGATGGAGTAATTTGTCAGGTGCATATAGAGATGACTCTGAAAATAAACAATTCCATTAGGTCCAGGTAAACTTTAAATGAAATCTCATTAAACTGATTGATTGGCGTGTATCACTTTGCTGAGGGGTATTTCATCTATATGATGGGGCGCCAGTCAAATGGGTAAAGGAAACCTGCCTTGACGTCACCGGCAACATCAAAGACAGGACAGGACAAAAACATGACATCATAATAAATTACCTTTCTGATGCCCCTTAGTTTTCAGAGCACCAGGGCTTTCAGAAAATCCTATCAACCACCCGTACAATCAATGATTGTTTGATTGGTGTTTAACGTCGTACTCAGGGGTATTTCACCTATATGACGACAGATTCTCCACTTCTTAGAC
>JAVFBY010284201.1:0-10377 GCA_034781015.1 Tonicella lineata
ATATGTGTAAAGGCGTATTTGATTGGTCTATGCGTTTTTGCTGTTTTACTTTGATCTTTCTCTGCCAGGAAAAAAACGAGTAAGTGTGGCCAGGCTTGTCTCATAACATAGTGGCGAGATAAGAATGGCCTAGGCAAGATGCATAAATGGTTCGTAAGAGATACATTCATCAAAATCATTTAACAATGCTTCACTCTCTTTTATCTTAAAAGCTTGAAGAATTTTTAAACTACAAGGCGTAAATTATATCGACGCGCCAAACAACAAAGTGCACAAAGTCAAAGTCAAAGTCAAAATCTTTATTTATTGTCGGTGACTGATACAAAGAACATTAGCACAAGTGCTAATGGGTCCCAAAAAGACACCAAATATAAATTTGATTATCTTACAAAATAGTTCTAACAGCCTACACTTATTTGCTATTGGCTGTTATCACCAAGTTAGCAACAACAAAACAAACATTTGTGCATGCCGATGTTTTGTGGGAGCCCTGGATAGATCTTGTTAATATACTGCCACCCTGTTTAAGAAATAAAATCAAACTTTGTGGTGCATTAGGTGCACACTTTTCGTGAAGAGCAGCTGGCCAGACCATTTCACAAGTAACCAACAATTTGCAGGTACTATCGATAATTGAACGAAGATAAGAGCATTTTGAATATCCGCATCTCACCCACGGCTCAATTGCCCTTTTCTCGCTTGCCTTAATTGCTGGCTTAAACAGTGTTAAAGGACAAGTCATGTCAATGGCGAAGAATAACAACGACTGTATAGCAGTGCAATTATTACTGACAAGGAGCTATTTTGAAATGGTATTGACGTCTATGGTGCAGAATAACAACAACATATACATATTCAAATTTTCTGGCCAGACCAGGACAAAGAAAGGTACCCAATCTCGCTACAAATTCTCGTTGCAAAGATACTAATATGCCTGTAGTCCCAAGACACAAATCATGTCATGTTATAGAGAACTCATGAAGACAGATATAAGATGAGACAATGTTTTATTACAGTTAAATGATGCAGTGTTTTCTCACAGAATGTAACTTTACAGTGTTATACAGAACTACAGATACTCACCAAATATGAGGTTAAGTTGAGATTATATATAACAGCTCACACTGACTGTCTATATACAGTATACTTCTATCTCACTATACAGCATAGAACATTGTAAAAGCTATGCTCTAAGGCATAAAGTATGCACATTTCAAGAATATATAATATAGATATACCTAGGCATATGTACATGTGAATGCATTTGTGCTCACAGGCCTTGTACACATGCAGTTGCACAAGAGAACGTCCACAGGTAAGACATTGCTTGTGACCACCTTATTAACTGTAAGCTTGGATGAACTGCCTGTTACCTGTAGTCTGTTCTGTGCACTGGTTTGGTGTCCATACTGATTTAGCTTCATTGTTCCCATGGCATGGTCTTTACTAAATATTAGTGGCGAAGCAGTCGTAGGCCAATCTATATTGCACCGGAGGCAGTTGAGATACCCCCCTCTGCTTCCTGATGCCTCTTAGCTCTGAAAGCACCAAGGCATCAGGAAGCCAAAAACAGCTTGAGTGACACAAAGACCTGCAGTACCCAAAACACTAACTAAAGTGACAAAAATAAATAATCTACAATGTGTTGTGAAATAAATAAGATGTGTTCAGTTTTTCTTGGGAGTAAAAAATGGTATAAATTTACTCAAAACAATGATATATTGAGTTTCATGACAGAGTTTGTGTAATAATAAAGGTATTAAAGTCAATAAATATATTATAAGTCTAATACTTTGAAACACGCTACAAGATATATTCATTTATTATTTACAGTTAAAACAATAAACATCTTTCAAAGTCAGCACCATGTCAAAATGCAAAAAGTAAAATGCAATATTTCATTTTGTGGAGAACAGCTTACGTTTGTTTTATGAAATCTTTGTTAAAAGTAGCATTCATTGAATAGTTACAAAATATTCAAAATACAAAAAAAGCAAAACTATAAAATCAATTAAAATTACTGCATTCAAAGTTAAAGGCAAGTAAAAAAAATAATAGTTTGACTAGTCATGAGATGCCCTCTGGTGAGAGAAAGAGTCAACATGCCAAGAGAAATAACTCTGTAACAGACTTTCTAGCTTTCATGGACATTAATTACAAAATATTGAACTAAAGCGATATCTACAGGCAAGTTAATATTGATACTAAATCTGGCAGTGGGATTTAAAGTTTGAGTTGCAACAAATACTCAGAATTTCTGTTAACTTTAAACTTACACAACTTGTATTTTTCAACAAATCTGTAATCTTTAAAATAATTTATCATAACAACTCATATATTTTTTTAATTGGGTATGGTACATGTATTTTCTGTTTTCAATATATACAGATTATTTGGATACGATTAAAAAAAATCAATGAAAACAGCAAAAACTATGGTCTAACGACTGAGGAATTTTAACGAGTATAAAACATTGCACTAACCCTGGAATCAAAAGAATGGAAAGTTTACGAGAGGACCTTACAATGCACACATACATTGGGATTCAGTTTAATTTTTACTTGGGGATTCTGTCAAGTTTACAACAGGACGACACATGCATTGTACCATGATTCAACAAAAAATTTTACTTGTTTTTTTTAAAAAAAGTTTACGATAGAACCACACATCATTGTATCGTGATTCAATTAGATTTTATCTTAGGTATTCTTACATTGTATCATGATTTAATTAGATTTTATCTTAGGGATTCTTTCATTGTATCGTGATTTAATTAGATTTTCATTGTATTGTGATTTAATTAGATTTTACCTTAGGTATTCTTTCAAGTTTACGACGGAAACCACACAAACATTGGATCAACTAGATTTCAACTTGGGGATATTTCAAGTTTAGATAGGACCGCCTATAGCATTTGGCTAATAGGTAGCTAGGGCCCTGCATTGTACGGTGAATAAAACTAGATTTTAACTTAAGGATATTTTAAGTATAGATAGGACCACACATACATTGTACCGTGATTCAGCTAAATTTGATCTTTATGATTCTTTCAAGTTTACGTCAAAATCACACAGCCATTTGCCATGATTAAACAAGATTTTAGCTTGGAGATTCTTTCAAGTTAACGATAGGACCACACGAAGATTGTGCCTTGATTCAACAACATTTAACTTGTTTTTTTTTTTGAGTTTACGGCAGAATCACACATACATTTACCATGATTCAATAAGATTTTAGCTTGGAGATTCTTTGAGATTTTTTAAGGCCTATTTGTTAGATCAATGCCTCTACAGTCGCTGAAGATTTACATCGTGTAGTTACTAAGGATGTCTCATACATCTACAAAAATGGCACACACAATTTTATCTGGTCCTTTGTTGTTGTTGTTTTGTTTCACAAAAGGCCAAAATTTGAAATAACAATAACATTTAACTTAATAGTAAGTACATGTAACATAAATGAGCCAGCACTTTCTTACATTGTACATGTACCATGAATAAAAAATTTACTTGGATAATGTAATAAAATTGTATGGTTTTCAGAGAGAAAGAAAATGTGTTTGTTAATAACAATTGTTTAACAGAATAAGAGGATATTTAAATTACATGAAAAAAGCTTCATAGACATTTTGACAAAAGTCAGAATAAATATACATGTAAGGATCAGAACTAAGTCAGTTAAGTCAGAAATAACAGAATAGGCAGATCGGGTCTCAACGAAAACAATTGATACTTTACTCAATATAGTACCGCGAAAAATGAAGACTGTTAGAAAATGATTTGATTGGATGAAACAAGTCAGAAGAACGGATCAACCCAGAGATTTAATTAATCAATTCAAATTCCACCAAAATGTTTTTGTGTCAAGAGAAAGATCCCGATAAATTGTTGAAGTTGTTCCAGTTGTTTATATTTAAGCTTTTTTTCCCCTTTAAAGTATTTGCAAGTTGCTAGAGGCCTAAAGCTGTCTTGGGTGTGTAGAGATAATTCAATGTCTTATTACGGCCTGCCACATAAAGCATACAATTCAATGGTGTCATAGCAAAGGGCCTCGGGTGCCCAATCACCAAATATCTATATTGCAAAGACAATCATCTCGGCTTAATACACCCGGGTACTTGGGTGTTACATGTACGTGGCTATGGGAGCATTAGCAACGTTCACTACAGGTGAAAACTACAGACTTCTGTAAATGTAAGCACAGAGCTTGATTTCACCCACACTGCACAGCCTAGTTTTTGTTGCACATGATGTCAGGCTTAAATCAACAATATACCTGTGTTTGATATTAATACAACTTAATCAATAATTACTATCAAGGATTTTTGGAAAGATTTTAATGAAATTGGGGGAATAAAGACAACCAATGTGGTATGAAGTCCACCATGCAATTAGAGGCTTTATGTGGCATTACCAAGATACTGAACAATTTCTGAACACTAACCGCTCCTTTTTTAAAAACTGCTATATGGTCAATTTTTTAAACTTGATTTTTTTTTTTACACTTTTTGCGTCTTTAAATTTACATTTTCCTTGACAAAGTTCAAATTAAAGTTCACAACGGTTGTTAACTGATATTTTCATGTCTGCCGTTAGTATCCCCTTGTTTTATCCAATCAACACAAAATCATAAAGCCTGAAATAAAAAGGCCATTGATATAATGTTGAAATCACAATCTTCCAAAACCCATAAGACAATACATTAATAGAAAGTCAGTACACACAAATTTGACTGGTATTTTTTTAAGATCCCATTTTGACTGATTAGAGTAGAAATCAACTTGTAACAATACATGTTAATTTTTAGCACATCTGAAAACCATTTTGAAGAAAAATCCTATTTTCCCCCAAAAATGGCCTCCAATGTAATTTTAGTTTGTTTCCTACACATGAAAGTTCTTAACTTGAAAGACTTACAACAAGTAGAAAAAAAAAGCTTATCACTGTAGATGTAAAAGTCAGCAAGACATTATTTCATTATAGTAATATACACAGCTATAGTAGCAAGTAGAAAACACCGTAACAGTCTAAATTTAAGTGGACTCAAAATCTTCATGTATTACTTTTGAAATTTGTTCACTTTCATAAAGCTTTGTAGATTCTCCAAAGTTCATAGTTAAAATGGCACTAGAATTTCCTTGTCATTCCGATAATTGGGAATGTAAGACTTAACAAGCACTGCTCTTGAAAGACGCATCACTACCTTTTAAGAGTTTGAATTTCTGCCCGCTTTTTGGCGTGACAACTCCGTTACGGCCCGGACTGGGCGCACAGTGATCCTTCATATGGTTGAGTGTGACAAGAAGGTGTGAATTGGCCGTATCTAAAGTCTGAATCTTGCGCTCCTGGTCGTCAATAACTTTCTGTTTGTGCGAAACAATTTTTTGCATGGCTGTTTGTTCCTGACGTAAATCTTCCTCCACTCCTATTAGTCTACAAAAAACAAGGACTGCTCGTAAATCAGGATGCTCTGAATTTGACCGGTTTCGGGAATTAAATGATTTATTGGAATTTAAAATTATTTTAAGTATACACCCCATTCTCTCTAGATCCAATTGAGTTTAAATAAAATGTATTCATTACAATTAACACAAGTGATAGAAGAAATGGGCAAATAAGTAGTGCCCAACCAAACAAAGGTATTTCCTAAGTTAATTTACCTGCGCCACCAAACTACATGTAAGTCCCCCACCACCACCACCAAATGAAACTAAGACCACCAAACTAAGTCCCCCACTACCAAACAAAAGGGGCCCGTGCCGTGGCTTGGTGGTTAGAGCGTCTGACTGGCACGACTACCGATCCTCCTTCCATCTACAGCACAGGTACAGAGGGAGTCACATAAGTGACTTCAGCTATAGCGGGGTGGTTTTTCTGAGGTTTCTTTCACGGTTTTCCACCATACCAAGTAGGATTGTCTAAGAAGTGGAGAATCCGTCGTCATATAGGTGAAATACACCTGAGTACGACGTTAAACACCAATCAAACAAATAAAAAACAAACGAAAATATATCGTCAGTTAATTCACGCCCCACCAAATTCCCAAACAAACTCAATTATGTCTAATGTTTGGCATGAGACTGTGGCTATAGTCTTACAAAGTACATGTTCTCAATTCCCTGCCAAACTCAAATATTCCAGATAAGTAGAGATACAGTTGAATGAGTATCTACCTGTGTATAATATTTTTCATATGGTCGTCTTTCTCGGCCTGTTGTCTCCTCATTCTCTCTTCACTCTCCTCCAATTTATGTCTCCATTCATGGAGAATGTTCTCTGCACCATATTCATGGTCAACCAGCCTGTCTTCGGCTTCCTGTAGCCTTCTCTGTGCCTCAGCTAACTGCTGCCTTAACACCACCACTTCTAATTCATACTGGTAGAAACAAAACAAAGTTTTTATGAATGATTGATTGATTGGTTGGTTGTTGTTTAAGGCCGTTTTCAGGAAGAAGCTTACCCTATAACTTCTATAAGTTGGGACACTCTAATTTTGGGACAGTTTTATAGAAATAACATGCAAGACCCCCTGTGGTAAAGCCTAATTCTCTGTCTAAACTTATAGAAGTTATTATTTCACCTATATGACAACATTTCAGCCAAATGAGTGGAAGAAACCATTCTTGATGACCCTGCCCGAGAACATCAAAGACAGGACATTATAAGTACAGAATGAAAAACATCAAAACAGATCGACTTCGTGATGTCCTTAGCTGTGAGAGCACAAGGGCATCAAGGAGCTCAACAAGCACCCGCCTTTTAGGTTCAACAAACCAGTGGTTAAGTTCAAGGACAGCACACAAATGCTAAAAGACGATTTACAAGAGATGTTATTCTGTTGTCATAAGGTTTGAACTCAAAACCCTTGTAGCGTCTTCTACTCTCAGAGAGTAACAGGCTACAAGAAGCTGTTACAAATCACCCAAAACTATTTCAAGGGAGAGACAAGTGAAATGAAGTAAGACTCACCTCTTGTTTTGTCCTCTCCTGTTCCTGTAAGCGTCTTTGCACGGAACTAACACCCATCAGTACCCCTCCCTGAGACAACCTCTTAGAGCCCGTCCCCCCGCAGCACGGACTTTCAGGGGGAGAGCCCTGCTGAGACCGACTACAAACGTCAGATCTTCGATTTAAAGAGTTAGTGTTTTTAGAGATCACAGTGTCAGTTGCAGCCCGCCTCAACTGGTCAGTCGCATGACGACGTTGCATATAAACAAAGTCAGCACTTTGAGAGTGGTCCTTGGTTTTTATTGGGGTTTCGGGAAATGCAGTCCGCGTGCCCCGGTGTCCTTGTTTTGGGCTAGAGTGAGCTTGAAATGTACTAGAACTATACATACTCAATGGTTTTCGCCTTGGGTCAGACGGTCGCGGTGTTGAGTATGACCGGGTGTACTGTTTATCGTCCTGTGTTAAAGATTCACTACTACTTGAACTAGAAATTCCGGCAAACTTTTTCAAAGGGTCTGTCCGTTTAGGAAGCCACTCTTGTGACTTTGTCGGACTACGATGTTTCACAGTGTTCGATTCATCGTCCGAATTTAACGAGCTAGAACTCGAAGCTCGCTGAATTGGAGGTGGAGAAGAGGTTGACGATGTTGACATATTCGTTACACGACGATGAGAGTTTAACAACTGATGCCTGTAGACTGGGTTGGAGAAGGAAAGAGGTTGCATGGGTAATTGCAGTGACGGGGATTTAGAATTGTCTCTGGCGGCATCCCCAGCGCCATGCACATGATTCTCAACAGGAGAACTAGATTGACTGTAACCAAAAGACTGATAGCCCGATGACGCGATCGTTGAGAGTTGACTAATACTCATCTGACTGCCGCGAATGTCACGCTCCAGTTCCATCGAAGAATTCTGTTCCTCCCCTCCGTCTTCCATAAACGAAATCAAGTCATTGTAATCTCCGTTTACTTCCTCTGCAGCACTTACAATTTCAGTCCACGATTTATCAACAGACTGCTGATTGGTAATATTAGCAGCGACCGAGGACACGTCAGCTACTGAACTACCATCAGATCTCTGGTGAAGCACATATTCATAGCCGTCGCGATACACAATTTGAGTTGAACCTTTGTATCGAGGGCGACCAAGCGTATCGACAGAATCGGAGCCCATCGATACATTCAATAAGTCCACATCATCACCACACTCCCTTAACATGTCTCTTAGCACTTCTGTTGGCGAGGTTTTCTCGCTGGTGTTGTTGTTGTTTTGTAAGTTCATTATATTGACATTATCGTAAATTTGACTCTGTCTATTTGACCTCTTGCCCGCATTAGGATCACTCTGAGCTTCAGTCAACTTCTCAATGATTTCATTCAATTTCCCCAACTTCTGAACAGCCGTCTGTAAAAAAAGCAAACCGCATATCAATTCACACTGAAAACAGGTTCAATTTTTAAAGGATTATTAAAGGGAACTGCATAGACAGCAAACCTTACGTTTAATAAAGGTTTTATTTAGGAAATTTCATACAGTCCTCATCAAAATTAGGCTGGGTACAGACATTTTTGGAGATCTGGTCAATTGATTGATTTGTGTTTAAATCTGTGCTCAAGGTTATTTCACTTATATGATGGCAGTGTATTCAACAGGAAATGGGAAAATGTAAATGCGCATACCGAGTTCCAGATTTTTGTCAATATGAAAATGCTCGAATCATACAGCTCTTATTAACCCTGAGAAATTTGAGAAAAGGTGAAATACAATATAAAAGTTTGTTCATCCCCTAATTATCGGGTTCAGCTTTTATTTCTTGTCAAACAAGGATGATTTATATCTCTCAGTCATGAAAACATACAATTAAAAGAGGGGAAAAGGTAAATAGCAAGTGGGTTCTTCGGAAACTTCAGATAGCATTTGACAATTCCATACATGTAAAATTATTTTATTTGTCCACGGACAAAAATGGCGTACATTATAAAACATTGTTCAACACACCATGCAGGCATCCAAGTTGACCAAACCTCTTCTGCAGTGGAGGTGAACAAGGTATTACGCGCTACTACTGCCCATTAACGCTCACTTCTATCTCCTTTGCAGGAGAGTCAATATAGACTAACTATGAAATTGCACGCAACAGAGGTGGTTAACGGGTATTAGTAGCGCGTTAACACCTTGTTCGCCTCCACTGCAGAAGAGGTTTGGTCAAACTTGGAGGCCAAAAGCCTGTTATACCATGTTTTGTAATCTACGGCATTCCTGTCCGTGGGCAACTAGAATAATTTTATATGTATAAAATTGTCAAGTGTTATCTAAAGTTTCAGAAAACCCCCACTTGTTATTTACCTTTTCCCCTCTTTTAATGTATGGACATATACACGCAGATTGTGTTTAAACCAAGGTCTTTGGTTTCTAGGCATCAAGCATGTCAAGGGATATCACTCTTGTTACACTTTGTGCAATTCTTTCAATCTGTCTGACTTTTTTATGTGTATTTCTGGGCGGATTTTGAAATTTTTTACTGCATTTATGCGCCATTTGATGCGCTAATGCCAAACAGACGTTGAAAGAGAAATAAATAACAGCAAGTATGGTCACGAAAGTGATTTCTTATCTGAAAGTGATATTGACGAAGTCTCTATCAACAACAACGTTCATCTGAACTGTGATGAAGGGATTTTTAGGAGGATGGTAAATAAATGTGATGCAAGTAGGATTATGTAATTTTTCACAGCAGGAGGGCAGAGTCATGGGCGAGTACTCGTCACGGCGTCACGGCACGTCAGAGTTCAAAGGGTTAAAAAAATTGCTCTTCTGATAGGGATTCATTCAATATGACCTTTAGTTAATTGTTCATTTCAGTCGTGTGTTTCCTAAATACTTAAAATTAGCTTAATTCAGCCCATTATTTAACTCTTGTGAAAACTATGATGTATCTTGTTAAAAATTATGTTCCATTTTGGCATTGCCATGCTTTAGTAAGATTTTATGCATTTAGGTTTGTTAAAAATTTGTCTTCAATCAACCCCTGTTTCAACACGAAGTGACAACATCTACATATTACTAAACGATTGCTTTTAATCATTGATTAATACCAGAAACCAATCATTTGTAATGTCATTGATCATGAGGGTATTTGACAGCACGTAAAAAAAACCCCTACTTCCTGATGCCCTTTAACTCCGAGAGCACCAGGGCATCAGGATGCAAAGTACATGTAAGAAGTGAACAATCCGTCACCATGTGTGTTATACCTATGACTCTATGAGTATGACGTTAAACACCAATCAAACAAAAAAACTGATTATTTATGGCTAGACCATTTTTCTGTACATAGAGAATGAAATACAGCCTTTACTTGGGTGAACTTTGGGGTCACTCTATCGACGGCTTCTATAGCTTAATCGGTATAGTGTTGACCCTGTTT
>JAVFBY010284312.1:0-10376 GCA_034781015.1 Tonicella lineata
AACTTTCCCCTGGTGACGTCACTGACGTCATGCTATTAGTATCGGGATTAAAATCCCCTTGTTACGTCACCTGATTTAAAGCCTAAAATATTCATAACTAATGCGAATTTTTAATGAAACATTTTGAAAACCCCACAGCAGTTAATGGCGTACTTTAAGACAGTTTGTTTGTTTAGACAATTTGGGAATACCTTTAAAAATATAAAAGCAATGTGTTTTCGTCCTATTTTTGTCACTGAGCAAATTATATTATTCTTACTGATGGGTAAAACTTAGAAACATATACAGTATTATGTTTCTATGTTGTACCCAGCAGTAATACATGTAACTTAAAATCAATTCGGCACATTGGGTAAAATCTGTAACAAAAACGACTTCCTTTGGGGTCTTTGCGTCTGTGAGATATTAAACTGGTCAAGTCATGACTAAGAAGCAATTTCCAAGCAGGAACTATAACATGACTTTTCTTCAACTCCTTTCTTTGGGACGGTTGTAAAGAATGTGCCAGTATAATCGTCTGTAAAATTAAATAAAAGATTATAAACTAACTTGGTAAAAAGTGAAAAGTTCTGAAAGCCGTCCTGGTAAGCATCCAAATCTCAGTCCCTATGATAAAATGTTTTGGTTTGGCGTAAGGCCAAGACGTTAAGGATAGCAAGAATGGGTGCACTCATACTACATTAAATATAAACGGTTGGCGTAGAAGAAACACTGCGTAATTCAAGAACCATTCAGCATAAAACAAACAGCGTGAATTGTAAGCAATGCAAACCAAAATAAATATCCTGAATCAAATGGTATAATTAATTTAATGAAACTGACCTCTTTCTTTTGAGAAATAAATTACAGAAGAACTTTTCTGATTTACTATCCTGTGATTATATAAGTAATTCCAGAAGTCTAAATCACATGTGATTTATTCTATACGTTGTCGTTGTTGACTACTATTACAATGATAGTCATGTGCTAGGCTAGCATTGTGTCAGTTCGTTATTACCATAGCTTGCATTAGCGTATAATTTATTATATGTTAGGAGTTATGTTCATTTCTCAAGTACTTCTATCATTCTTTCTCGGGTAGTAGGGCGGGAGCTTCCTGATGTCCTGGCGCTCAGGCCATTATAAAGTAGATTTTTGTTGTGGCATCTTGTTTTTTTTCCTTCCATGTCTCGTCTTAATGTTGTCAGTGACGTCAAGGCTAGTTTCCTCCATAAATTGAGCTGGACCGCCGTCATAGAGGTGAAATACCGCTGAGCACAGTGTTAAACCCCAATCAAACAAATCTATCATGCTTTAGCTTGGGTAAAATCCATTAATATAGAAATGAATTACTCCCAGTAGAATAATAGTACAGTGTCCAGCTTCGTTTACAACATGTTTGTATTTAAACGATTCGTCTGAAGATGGACGCAAATGAGCTTTTCAATTTGACTTATGCGATGTACTTTAACAAGTCATTAGTACAAGACATTCTCCAAAATGGCGATATGTGTCCCTTCAATACACGTTTGTTATCATTCTCAAGAGACTTTTGGTACACATCCAAATGTTCATCAATTAGGTTATAATGTTAGGCCAAAACGTTGAAGACAACAAAAATGTGGGCGTTCATAACACATGCAACAAAACATTTTTAGAAATTCAGCGCAACCTGTGACCATCCCGAATGAGTCAAATGCGGTAAATTGTGAGCAAATCTGCCAAATTAAATTGGTATCATTGATTTAATGATACTGACATGGTTCTTGTGAAGAATATGTTTGGCATACAGAAAATGTTTTTGGTGGGTTCCAAATTCTAACATACAGGTCATTGCTTCTATACGTTGTCGATGTTGTATATTATTATACATTTTGGATATGTGCTATAGTTTAACATTGGGTCATTTGGTTGATGGCGGGGTTTGCTTTAGCGTATAATATATTAATGTTATTTCATGCTTTCACATTTACAGCTTTTATAACTTAATCATAACACTAGAAAACAATTGTGTATTTAAGCAATAAAATCTGTTGCAAGAATATTTAAACGCGAAACGGACAGAACATTTAAATTGGGCCGATGGGGTATCCTTTAAGTAGCAATGCATTATAAGAAGGCGTTTAAAAAAAGACATGTTATTTTCGTAACAAATAACTTCTATGTTTTTTGCTTCAAACATTTCAACGAATTTGGCTGTAAATCCTTAACAATCAACCATGTTTCAATCCAACTGTAAAGTGAAATGTCTGTCTAACATATTATCAATCTGATTAAAACCAGACCTAAATAGCTCTCCACTTGTTATATCTACACTCTACGTGCAACATAACAAATGGAGAGCTACTGGTATTTAGGTCTGGTTTTAATAAAATTGCAGATACTGCATGTATGGCTTTGACATACAAGCAAAAAACGTTGGACAAACGATTCGGCGCGTTCGCATTACTAAAAAAAAAATAAAACTCTTGGCTTTGAAGAAATTTAAATTAATTTACGAGAAATTAAGAAAACAACATACATAGTAAACTCGAAACGATCTTTAACAAAATAAAAATGTTGTAGCAAATGATATAATTGATTTAATGTAATGATGGCAAAGGGAATAGATGGAATTTCTCTCATGTGGAAAATGTACTTTTGAAAAAATCTTAAGGCGGTTTTCTGATTTACTATTGTGTGAATGGAAAAACAATTCTAAAGTCTAAAATAAAGACCATTTATATACATGTATCTTGAATTGTATCATAGATTTTGGTTTTCCGCAAGATTATCATTGATTTAGTGGATTTTTTGCAAATATTGCCTACCTTGATTTGTTTTAACGTATAATTTATTATACGTTAATTATACGTCTTGGGTATTTCTATCATGATTTCACATTTCTCATATACATCAATCGACTCCCAGGTGAATATACCAACACAGTGCACGACTGTTGTTTTTGTTTGTTTATAACTTAGCCAGCAGACTCGGACAATTTAAACACAACATGAACAGAACATTATAGTTGGCATTGGGGATGTTAAATATTGCAAGGAATTTCTAAAAATCCATAAGTGTTCATTCTTCAAGTGATTTTAATCAATCGCGACAGGAATTCTTTGAAATCCACGTATTAATATTAAATTGAGCTGGTTGACATGTGAAGCTAACAAACAAAACACAGGCACAATAGCATTGATTATTCCCTGTCCTTGATTCCGACAAATTTGCCTGTTATCTCTGTAAAATCGACAAAACAGGTTAAAATATTATCAACAGACTTTTGGTACACATCCAACTGTTTAATTGAATGTCCATCCCTAAGATTACATGTTAGAAACTTTGGCATCAGGCCAAAACGTCGAAGACAACAACAATGGACTCGTTCATTAAAAAACAAAAATAAACTGATCGCGTTGAAGAAACTCGGCGTAGTCTTTGAACCATTCCGAAGAAAACAAACGCTGTAAATTGTGAGCAACACTGAAGAAAATAAATTCCCCGTAAACATGATATAATTGATTTAATGATATTGACCCCTTTCTTTTGAAGAATGTCTTTGTCATAGAACTGCAGAAGAGGTTTACTGATTTACTGTGGTGTGAATAGATAAATAATTCGTAAGCTTCAAACATAGGCTGTATCTGTGCTATCCATCTTGTATGCTACTATGCACTTTGGCCATGCGCCAGTTTACCATTTTATCGTTTGGTTTTCGGCAAAAGCACATCGGTTTTCATTAAAGATGCTATACCGCAGAATTTAGGCTAAAAATCAACTGAAACAAATATAACCGCGTTTGCTATATTTTTCTAGTATGGCCCAAAGTATAAGCTTTCAGAAAATATCAACCTCGAGAATAGTCACGGGCTTTGGTGTAGTCTGCAGAGGCATTTATTTAAATACTTCCGAACACTGGTCAAGATGCAGATGTAGCCTCGTTTGTTTCTCGGTAAAACACCGCGTGACGTCAAAATAAAGCTTTTTGCCGGGTGTCTGTATTTTATAATTAGTATAATGATAGGTATTATAGTGGTTCGGCAAGGACCTCGCCCCCGCCAAAGGCGAACATATTTATTGCCGTAACCAGCCACCATATTCCGTAGCTCACCTGCCAACGTTTATAAAATATCATTTCTCCTAATTATCCAGGCCTTAAAACACTTACCGTTCACTGTGCAATATGGTATGGAGGCTTATTTAAAGCACAAAACATTAGTCACTTTAATAAGGACGCGATTGATGTCTGTCTTTCTTCATAAAATATATCTAAGAGAAATACAGCGGAAAAGATTGCCAGTGCTGTAAAGTGACGACTATTTCTTCAGATTTTGTACTTTTTATCCGTAGTTTTACACAGTAATTTGAGAGGCTGATAAAAGATAAACTTGTCTGTTTTGCCATTTTCCATTTCGTCTGTGTCGTCCAGTGCTTTCATCTGTTCACTGGTGGTTTTTATAGAGATACTTTTTTAGCATCTGCATTTATGTGATGCTATGAGAAGAACTAAGCTTCGTGTTATATATATTGCTTATGAAAGCTTCCTAAAAGATGGCAATAAATTATCCGTAGGATCCTTGAACAGCAAAAACACAATTGCTGGACGGGCTGGTGACACATGCTACCCCGAAATGTAAAGCTAACCCTAAACCATGTAAAACCTATCAAAGTAAGCCATATTCCTCAATGTAAAATCAACCTGATTTGTAAGAAACCAACCCTTTTTGTAAATAAAATACACGTTTACGTTAAAATTATAACATTATAAGGAAAATAATCTTTACTCATAGAAATAAAGCTGTTCACACTATTTGTAAAAGTCCAAACATCAGCTGAAGGAAATAATCTGATAAGGGATTTGTCTATAAGATGTAATATGATTAATCATGATTTCATATTTATCGTATCCATCAATGTCGACAGTCCCAGCTGTATATCCACACATTGACCAGCTGGAGTTTATATCCTTATTATAACTAAACAATTGCTTAATTAAACGCTTGTTCTAATGAACATGTGTTGCATGAAGACTTAGAACAGCATAAACGAATGATGGAGTTCGGCCTAGACATTTACTTGCAGGAGGAACGATAAATGCGCAGAAGGAAGGATAAATGTGCAGAAGGAACGATAAATGTGCAGAAGGATCCGGTATTGGAATACATTTATAAAAGTACAATAGTTTCACGGGCATATTTGAATAAAAGGGAAGATCCAGGTAATATAGAACTTTGGATATGTAAATTACATGGACATAATAGAATATTTTGGGCCAATTCCACTCAGCTGGTATAATGTATAATATATGACTTTCCAACTAGAAAAGCGCCACATAAGACAATGTATAAATGTGTATCTCTTAAATTCCATGGCATATCACCTGCATCTCTCAATAATATAGCAATGTACGTGTTTTCGTCCTTTTTTGTCATATTCACTGAACACGCTGTGTTATTCTTACCGCTGAAGAAAAAACAAAAACATATAACTTAAAATCAATTCGGTTCATTGGATAAAATCTGTAACAAAAATGAATTTTTCGGGGTCTGCGCGTCTGTGAGATATTAAACTGGTCAAGTCATGACAAGGAAGCAATTTCAAAGCAGGAACTATAAAATGACTTCTCTTCAACTCCTGTAAAGAATTTGCCTGTAGAATTAAATAAAAGATTATATACTAACTTGGTAAAAGTGGAAAGTTCTGAAAACCCTCCTGGAAAGCATCCAAATGTTATTCCCTATGATAAAATGTTTTGCTTTGACGATAGGCCAAGACGTTAAAGATAGCAAGAATGGGTGAACTCATACTACATTGAATATAAACGGTTGGCGTTGAAGAAACCCTGCGTGATTCATGAATCATTCAGCATAAAACAAGCAGCGTAAATTGTGAGCAGTGCAGACCAAAATAAATTACCTCAATAAAATGGTATTGATGTAATGAAACTGACCTTTCTCTTCTGAAGAATCTATTTTTCAATGAATTACAGAGAAAGTTTTCTTATTTACTATCCTGTGAATAGATACATAATTCCAGAAGTCTAAATCACTGGTAATTTAGACTATACGTTGTCGCTATTGATTATTATTATAATGATAGGCTAACATTGTGTCAGTTCGTTTTAAGTATGGCTCGCAATAACGTACAATATACTATATGTTACGAGTTACGTTCATTTCTCAAGTACTTCTATCGTCCTTTTGCGTGTGGTTGGGTGGGAGCTTCCTGATACCCTGGTGCTCAGACCATCGTAAAGTAGATTTTTGTTGTGGTACCTTGTTTTTTTTCTTTCTTTCTTTCTTCCAAGTCTCGTCTAAATTTTGTCAGTGGCGTCAAGGCTGGTTTCCTTCAGAAATTGGAAAGGATCGCCGTCATAGAGGTGCATGAAATGCCACTGAGCACAGTGTTAAACCCCAATCAAACAAATCTATCATGCTTTAACTTTGGTAAAATCCATCAATTTAGAAATAAATTACTCCCGGTTGAAAAATAACACAGTGTCAGCTTCTTTTATAACTGTTTGTATTTAAACGATTCGCCTGAAGATAAGACACAGATGAGCTTTTCAATTTGACATATGCGACGTACTTTAACAAGTCATTAGTACAAGGTATTCAATAAAAAGGCAATATGATGTGCCCCTTCATAAACGTTAATTATCATTCTCAAGAGACTTTTGGTTCACATCCAAATGTTCATCAATTAGGTTATAATGTTAGGTCAAAACGTTGAAGACAACAAAAACGTGTGCGTTCATAACACATGCAATTAAGAATTGAAGAAACTCAGCGCAACCTGTGGACCAACCTTAAAGAGATAGACTCGTCAACTTTCAACTAGATTTTAATATATTCCACGTGCAACTTTTAACATATATGCTCATGTTTTATTTTTCACAAAATCAGTGTAACGGAAAACTACCTATTTTAATTATCAGTAGTGACGTGAGTGGGGCCGAAAAAAGGCAAACCTCGCTACAAAGCGTTACTGTCCAGGTAGTATTATATCTGCACAATGACAAACTGTAGCCCGATTTGGTCAGTTCTTTTGTCCTGGTATGGACAGGAAATTTGAATGTGAATAGGAAATTGTATGTTGGTTGTTGTGCGGCGAGGACAGTAGTACGCTCCTCTGAGCAGCAGCTTGTAATAAATAACTACTATTAAACAGAAGTGGATATACATAATCATTACAAGCCGCTGCTCAGAGGAGCGTACAAGAAGGTGGTGTAAAATTAAACTGGATATTCAAACTATGTTTATAATACTATCTTACTATCAACACATTATAGTACCTCTGAATGAAATACGGTTGTAAGTGTACACAAGCTTTACTCAATTGTTGACTGGATTGTTAAGGTTTTTTCACAGTTCACAATATCTATTGTTTGCTTTACAGACATCTGTTTTTAGTCTGTCATTTTCTTGTTGTAGGAGTAACATCAATTGTGGCTTTAACATTCATTATTTTTGCTTCTTTATGGATTATCTTAGACAAGAAACTGATAAAAAATAAATAAACTATGGTGAAAGTTAATATTTTATTCAATATATATACGAAGACCACAAGGGGAAAACCGGAGATGTCACTTTTTATCAATTTCAGGGTTATTGCACCAGTTTATAGTTAGCAACATAAGGTTTCCTCACATAATATTACTTTCCCGAAAAACCAAGGCTGTCACATATTTTGTATGGTATAAAGTTTAGCCGCTCAATGCAATAATATGTGCCTTGAAACTTTGTTTCTCAGTTTCTTCAAAATTGACAAAACTGAAAAATCTGGTATTTGTAACAACTCCGATTTTCTGTATATTCAAAATAATCAATGGGGGATGACTTATTTTTAATGTGCTTTATCCACAATTAACGGTTTGAAGAACGTAACTATCAAATATACAATATATTAATGTCGTATGTGACTATCTCCTTCCCGTTTTACAATTACCGCCGAGCACTGACTGACTCATCAGTGGCTGTGGTTTGATGAAAACCTTCGCGGGTATGTAACCGGCTTGGTCACAAAGAGGCTCCATTTTATGTAGTGATATGCATCAAATTAAGCAAATTATACAGTCGTCAATCGGCGAATTACTGTTGTATGAATACACATGATCTATATATGACGATGTCCTAGGACAACAGAGTAATTCATTTATTTTTAAATCTTTACTATCAAATGTAACTGAGCTTAGATGACATTCTATTTATTATTTTTGACAAACTATACACATTCACACCATTTTCCAGGAAATCTGCTCTTCCGTAAAAGGGCATTTCCCACCTTGAAAATAGTGCACGAAACTGAAAGCTTGACACATGTCGCCTATTTATCCCAAAGTTCTAGTCTGCATAGAAAAGCTAGATGGTACTTTGTGGTTACAAAATGCAGTGAATTTCTATGAATAGTTCAGTGGTATGACCCAGCAACTTCAAAGGTGGGCGAGGCTTATGGCTCAGAAACTTCAGGACCCTATTCTTGCCATTCTTTACATCTATTGACACTTTTAGGCAAAACAGGTTTCTATATATTTATGTATTACGGATTTCACAATATATGTGTTATAATAGTTCACAGCGGACCAGTGAAGTTTGGGGTGTGGAACTACTTTGAGTTTGACCATCTTTAGCGAGAGAATTTAACCAAATTTTTCATTGGATTTGTTTCTTTGATCTGCTCAGATTCGAAAACACGCAAGGTATGTGGATAACTGTTTTATTATGAGATTTTGACTGGCTTAAATCAGCCGAAAATTGTTATTTCGTACGAGACAACAAGATGGCTACCCTAGTTAGTGTGAGTTGGTCAATTTTTCAAATATTTTTTAAGCCCCCCGCATGATATTGCGAGGGTATATTAAAATAGATGCCGTCCGTCCATCTGTCCGTCCGTACGCCTCCATTCTAGGCTACCTCCATGTCGTAATCCTCTCGCAGTCAATGTGTCGAGCTGAAATTTGTTTTATTCAAAAGCTGGCATATCGGGGCGAGGCAATGTCATGGTGCTGTTCATGATACATTCTTGGAAGTTTGTCTGTCCATCAACCTGTTCGTCCTTTGTCTCCACTCTAAGTTTGTTCGCCCGTCTCCACTCTACCTCCTGTCATCTTCCACGCCCTATCTTAAATACTTCTCAATGAATCCTGCTGGAATTTGTTTTATTTAACAGATCATGACATATTGGGACTGTATAGCCTACGGTCATGATGCTATTTGTTTAACTTTCTTGGAAGCTTGCCAGTCCGACCATCCGTTCGTCCTTCGTCTCCACGCCACTTCCTGTTGTATTTCGAGGTCTATCTAAAAAGAACTCAATGTATATTGTGCTGATTTTTTTTATATTTCACAGCTAACATATTGGGACGGTGCACTGTCGTGATGTTTTTCATGTAACATTATTGTAACATTCCTAGATTCGGCTGCTTGCCTATATGTCTATTTCAATTGATATCTCCCTCATGTTATATTCCGAGCTTTATCTAAACAACTATTAGGCCTACATGTTTTAAGGTGAAATTTATTTTATTTAACCGCCGACATATTACGACTGTGCACTGTAATGATTATATTCATGCAAAACTCGAATTTTTCCGTCCTTTGCGTTATTTTACCCCGTCATATTCCAAGATATATCTTAAAAAGTAGCCTACTCAATGTATCAAGCCCAAGCTCGTTTTACTTAACAGCCAATATAATGTGACTATGCACTGCGATGCTATTCATGTAACATTCTGCAAACATTTCTCAAAAAGTAATCTCAATCTATCAAATTAAAATTTGTTTTACATGTATAAACAGCTGGCATATCGGGACTGTGTACTAGCTGTCGTGGTGTTACTTTTGTAACATTCTTGGAAGTTCTTCTGTTTGTATTTCAATCGATTAGACTACTGAATGTATCAAGTCCAATCTTATTTTATTTAACAGCTGACATGCCAGAATTGTGCATTTGCATACTTCCATAACTAATGTTGTTATAATAGGCCTACAGTATAATATACATGGCATGGTATTTGTAAAACAACTTCCAGCAGAGGGGCGGGGGTTTCAAACAAGTGAGCTTAATTGTTCACTTTTACGCTTGTTTGATAAGTAATTAGTGCCATGCCCCTGTATCAAATTAGTTTAAACGTGGCTGCCACACACTACTAGCTATGGTTCACCTGAACTGACACTTAAAAAATGTACTTTTCAACTGTTCAACACCTCTTTATGCATATTTCGATAATATTACACAATGCAACAAATTTATCACATTTAGTAAAGCAACAGAAATAGAGTTAAAAGTACATTGATAATGTGTCAATTCATGCCCATCCTTGCTAAGCCAGTGTTAACCTAAGTGGGATTCATATGTCACGTTGTACCCAAACCGGTTCGTATAGCCGCCGCCACATGACGCCGCCGCCGCAA
>JAVFBY010284423.1:0-14694 GCA_034781015.1 Tonicella lineata
CACAAAATGCAAGCTTGTTGTTGTTGTAGTCTGTTTTACTCTCAGCATTACGGCCCCCAAGCGGTTAACCGGTTACCTGAGGGATAGTTCAAACGGTTAACCGGTTAGTAAAAAATGCTAACCGTTTCAGCACTACTTTACAAATTTTGATAATACTTTACATGATTGTTACAATAGAAAGAATTTTTAACTGTTTCACCGTCATATAGGAAAAATGTCCCTAGTCATGAAATTAAACCCCAAACAATCAATCAGTCCATGTAAGTGAAATTTTGCTGTAATAAAATCTCAAATTGGAATTTGTCTTTTCTTTCAGAACACCCCAGATTTCATGGTAAAAAACCTTCAGTGTTTGATAATTGATGAGGCTGATAGAATTCTCGATATCGGATTTGAAGAAGAAATGAAACAGATCATGAAACTTTTACCAAGTATGTTCTTACTATAACCAGAAGCAAAAAGATATTTCTGTGAATAGAATAAAAACTTGTATTTAGTGAACAAGAAATACATATGCTTTATGCAATAGTTTGTTAGCATGTTTGACTACTAATCCTCCTTCAATGCACTGCACAGGTCCAAGCTGCCCAGTGGACCTGCTTGGGTATATGGGGGAGTCGCACAAGGTGATTTCAGCTTTAGCGTGGGTATTTTTTAACGAGGTTTCCTCTCAGTTTTCACCATATTATGTAGTCCAGTGTAAGAAGTGGAGAAACTGTTGACATGTAAATGAAATACCCTTGAGTAAGCTGTTAAACACCGAACAAACAAACTTCTGCTTTACATACTATAAAAAGTATACTTTGATTAATAAGTCAAGAGAATGTTAATAACTTAAGGTTAACATGTTTTGTTTTTTTAAAGAGAGAAGACAGACAATGTTGTTTTCGGCTACACAAACGAGGAAGATTGAAGACCTGGCTAAGATGTCCTTGAAGAAGGAACCTCTGTATGTGGGTGTTGACGACACAAGAGACACGGCTACCGTCGAGGGTTTGGAACAGGTTTGAATATTTTCTGTTTTATGGCATCAATTTAACTGCTGTATTGTATTCTATAGGTGTAGAAAAATAATATTTTGCATGCCTCCACTGGGGATTGAACCTGGGACCTACGACTAGAAGGGCCAGTTATCTGTATGATACACCCTTCCGGGGATCGTCACTATGTTTTGAACAGTGAACATATTGAGGACTCGAAGAGGAACAGTAGCGTTTCACATTTCTGTTGTATTGCGTTTATTTACTCTCGCATACACCCTGGTGGGTGGGAGCTTCCTGGTGTCCCAGTTCTGTTTGAGGTTTGGGACATAAGGAAGTAAAATTGTTTGTGTTTTTATCCTGTCCTTGTCCTGTCTCGTCTTATGTTGCCAATGGAAATGTCAAGGGAGGTTTCCATCACCCAATGGGCTGGCATGCCGTCATATAGGTGAATTACCCCTGAGCTCAGCGTTAAACCCCAATCAATCAATCTGTATGATACACTGTAGTAAGGGTGGAGGCATTTTGAAATTTTTTACATTTTTTTTTAGGTCTTGTGTAGTTCCAGTAGGCCTACCACTTTTAGCAATGTACATGTAATGCATGTATAGACATTTGGCTAGCAGAACTCAACTGTCTGAGCTTCAGATGCTTAAGATAGAAAAATCCTAATATTCACCAAAGTACATGTAAATCTTTTGATATGTTTTTTCCTTACTTTTTCAGCCCATATATATGAATTTTGTATTCTTCATGTTCTATAGGGTTATGTGGTGTGCCCATCAGACAAACGTTTTTTATTACTGTTCACATTCTTGAAGAAGAATCGTAAGAAGAAGATCATGGTGTTTTTGAGCTCGTGTCTCTCTGTAAAATTCCACTACGAACTCCTGAATTACATTGACTTACCTGTCATGTGTATTCATGTAAGTAAATTAATCAATGTGAAATTGGTACATGTATAAACAAAACTTTTCTCTCTGCCAGAATAGGATTTGCTAACAGGACAAGCCCTGTAAATACCTCTCCAATTATTGTGAAATACCCTTAACACGGCGTTAAATACCAAGCAATCAATGAAACATTACTGTTTAATTTTGGTTGGCAGGGTTTGCACAGTCCTGGAAACTCCTGCAAAGTCCTGGAAAAGTGAAAATCAGTTTTCCAGTACTGGAAAGTCCTGGAAAACCATTCTTACTCCTTAAAAATCAAATATGGCCCTAAACTCCTGATCAATCAAATATTAAATAGCATTACATGCAATAAAAATGACTGTCCGTGACCGCTTGAAACGATTCATGTGCATTGGAACCCTATCTAAAAGTCGGGTCTAAGAAAAAGAAACAAGTGTGAAACGCATCTTGAGTAAATTAAATGAATTACTTTCATTTTCAAAACAAAATTGGATAAATATTTGGCATCACAGGACTTCAGAAACCAGAAATCTTATGAAAATTTGATTAAATCATAAACCATACTTGATTCTTAATATTTTACTGAAATACTGACTAGTTTTTTTTTTAAGCTAAAAAAACGATCTACTGCTAAATTTGCTTGTTCAGAAAAAGGGAAAGAGAGATAACTGTGGAAGTGCTAAAGTAAGATAACAAAGTAGCTCCCCCTGATTTGGCTTTGGGTTTTTTTTTGTTATTTATTTTCTCATTGATTTTTCATGGTTTTCAATCGTAAGTTATCTTGAAGCACACTGTATTGGCAAGCTTTAAGAAAACAAAACTGTTCAAGGCTTTGTGTGTGTTGGACGTACATGTAAACCCACCGTGTCAAGGTGCTTGAAAGTGCTGGGAAAATGTTTTCATTTGGCCCTTAATTGCTTTGATGCATGTCCTGGAAAATCACAATTTTGTCCTGGAAAACTCCTGGAATTTCATCACACTACTGCTGTCAAACTCTGTTGATAAAATTGTATGTTAATGAGCTTGAATATCCCAACAGAATGTTATGAACATTTTATATTTCTTTGTAAATGAACTATCTTTTTTTTCTTTTTTGTTTCCTGTATAAATTAGTACCGGTGGTCATATTGCTTTATCTTTCAGTTTGCCCGAGATCAATTTGAAAGGAATTATCAGCGTCTGTCTAGAGAGCATTTACAACTGGAGAAATCATATGCTTTACTTCAATCTCAAACAGATATGTTACAAGACCCTCAGAGAGAAAATAAAGTAAGTTATAATTAGAGGTACATTTAACTCCAACTAGAACCTGAATTAAGAATGATAACAAGCATATCACACAGGCTCGTGTTAGAGAATCTTTTTCTCTTACAATGTTTTTTATGGAGTTTTTGATGTGATTTTCATGAAAACGTCCTTTTTACACAGAACGATACTAACAGCACCAAAACGTCCTCTTTCAGCAACGTATATGATATTGTGATATCAACATGACCTTACAACCAAACAAACAAGAATGTCACTATATTATATGTGTCCTAGTCTGTTTGGTTATAAAATACAGCTTTTGATTCTAGTAAATAAGCTGTCAATTTATTTGCTAAATTTGTCTTTCTGAGATGTGTATCTTTTCCTGTATTCATCGTGTATATCTATTGTGACTGTTGCTATACATATAGTTTTCACATACGGGCACTTGGTGACAAAAATACCGAAAGTGCCGCCATTGCAGAGGGATACACAGCGTGTATAGACTATAGTACAACCCTTATTATTTGTTTTTTCCCCTTACTTGCCGATAACAGGGTAAAAAACATAGAATATCTTATTCCCATCATTAAATCAAAAGTGCCTACCGAAAACTAAACGAGTGTAGGCCTATTCATCATTATGATGACCGTTTCAAGCGAGGCAAAGCATTGTTAACTAATGACGAGTATCCTCTGCAATGGCGGACAATGGCAAAATATGTAGTCGTGTGACGTCATCTGAAAACCATGTATAGACAGTCACAGGTATAAGTGACCAGTGTCAATGATAATGATACAATAATAGGTGTATGAAAAGAGTAGAACATGAATCCATGAATTTATGGAAGTCTGAACTTCCCTCTACTTTGTGAAACTGACTGCAAATTTACAGTGGGAATAATGCTGCATGTAATCTTTATTCTATGTCCAAATTCCAACCTTGTACAACCCATTATTTACATGCAAAGTACATGTAATGAATGATGTAAGAGCCAAATGGTGAACTCTCCCAGAGATCACTGAATAGTGTTAAGGGTATACGCACAAAACCATCTTTTAAGAGAAAGAGACCAATTTCATATCAGATCATCAGATCGGATGCCCGTAAAAATCTCTGAACAAATTTGGTTACAGTCAACTATTACTAGGTCACAGGTGTCTGAATATATTAAAAGTCGCTACAAGTCCTTTAGTCATTCCAAAAGCTATCTTGAAAGATCAATGTCAAAAGCCCTTAAGGACCACACCCAAAAAGGTGTGAAAGGTATGTTAAGGTCTTGTGCCGTTTATTTGAGCATCTGTAATCAGGGAGTGAATTACACAGGGGACTGAGGCAATCTTTACCTAAAGCTCTCTAATAGCTGTCAATGTACCTCCTGTGTAAACAAACTCTTAACTCCCCCTTGTTAGTTGGAAGGTAACACAGGTAAGAGGTGGTTAATCTGATGATGAGCTGAAATACTCCACCCATCACAGCAGGACCTCTATAAGAACAGTGTCAATCATAGGCCACTTATCTGGGGAGACCCAACAAAGCAGCTAATGGTGCCTTACCTTTCATACACCTTTGCTTGTGTGAGGCGCGCGTGGCTGACAGCTGAAGGTGTGAAAACCACTCATCCAGAACTAAACACACCATCTCATGGTTGAGTAAGCATATAACCACCAACAATAGCCCTGAGCAATGTTTACATTTCTCATAATAGAATTTTGATTGTAATAAAATAAGATTACTTATCATACATATCCTAATACATAATTGATTAATTTACACCTGATAAACATATTAGATGATGTCTCTATCAAGAGCTTACCACCGGAGGAGAGAGATTGACAACTGAACAGTCTCAGGTACATACATTGCACAGATCATTCACTTTCATTTCTCAAATGTGCATATAATTATATATTCATAAGAAAAACAAAATGTTTCAACCACGTGAAGATATAAAACGAGTTGCTTATCAGTGCTTGTTTAAAGATAGTACAAGAAGCAAAAGCCCAAGAACAGAGGCTACATCATGTATTTCAATATACCAGATCTCTTTGATAAATAATTCTGAATCTTTCATGTTTAGAGTCTACAATTAATACTAATTCAATAAATATATCTGTAAAGCTAGAAAAAATACAAAAATGACAGAATTGCAATGGCTTTTAGAATAGGTCGAAATAAAGGGGTTTAAGTGGTCAAATGCTCCAGCATTTTGGATTAGCCCCTAAAAGTTATTTAACTTATGATATCAACGCTACAACATTGTTTTAATAGGGAACAAGTCTAAAAGAATTTTGTCTATTGGCAGCTACATTTCACAATTATATTTTGACCCCTAGTACAACAATCAACACTACTTTTCTAATATTTTTCCTCTCTCCAGAAACCACAAAATAGAAATGTTTTATTCCATCCTTTCTGGTTCTATAAAGGTATATGAAATATTTGAGCTAAGCAAGCACTGGCCCATGACCAGGTAACACAGTGGGATATAGAATTCTAATCTGACCATCTTGTAACACAATCTGTTCAAATCTTTCCAAAGCTGTAACCTTTGACCCAGCAGGGAAAGTGTCCATTCATCAAAGTGTTACACCTGGTGCAGTTGAGCCCTTTGATCTCCTTCCGATCAGCCTTAATCTAACTACCATTGTCAGCACCTTTACTGGGAACAATAGTCACCCAAACAACAGTGACTTTCTCTTTCTGGAAGAGGTCAGAACTATCAAGAATTAACCCTGAATCTACAACAGTGGCTTTCTCTTTCTGGAAGAGGTCAGAACTATCAAGAATTAACCCTGAATCTACCACAGTGGCTTTCTCTTTCTGGAAGAGTTCAGAACTATCAAGAATTAACCCTGAATCTACAACAGCAACTTTCTCTTTCTGGAAGAGTTCAGAACTATCAAGAATTAACCCTGAATCTACAATAGCAACTTTCTCTTTCTGGAAGAAGTCAGAACTATCAAGAATTAACCCTGAATCTACAATATACCCCAGATACTCCAATTTTGTCTGGTAAAGGTTAAACTGATAGATTTGTATTAAATAAATTTTCCGTTTTAGAACAAATGTATGACAATTTAAAATTATTAAGAAAAAAAGTATCACGAAACTGTAAACCCTTCACTAGAATTTAGAAAGAGAAAAACTTTGCTTACATGTGGTGCATCAAACAAGTTAATATTTATAATACATTTTTATTTATATCAATATTTACACACACAAATAGAATACAAAAATATATTTATCTGCTTAGAAAAACTTGGTCAAGAATTCAATCCTCCCATAGACAAAGTAAATGAAATTTGATATCTTGTTAACGTACATGTATTAAACGTTAACATATCAGCTGCCGTGTGCATCTGTTGTGACAAATAAGGAATGAGATTTAGTCAACTTATTGCACCTTTGCCCTGAAGTCGACCCTGCATTCATTGAAGCAGTGAATGTCTGTCATTATTTCCTGGGGTCTGTGGCCCACGCGACACCCTTTTGTCCACCTCCAATCACCTGTGTGCAGACCATTGGCTAGTCCTTTCAACGTAGCCCTAACTGTTTGTTTAGAATTTAGGCAAGTAGAAAGAGCGCCAGCCTTACAGGACTCTATCTTTTTACAATTTGATCGAGCTGGACACGTGTCTGAATGCAAACACTTAAACTCGGCTGATGATGGATCTTATTACCTGGTCTCTACACACACAGGTAAAGGACTGAGGCAAAACAGAAAGCCTCAGGGGGAGACAATCTCATCTAGTCAAAGATTGTTTTCACAGCTACCTATAAATATGAGGGCACACATGCTCCATTCTTTTGTTACCTTCAACTGACAGTTCAACTCAAGTGAAAACTGATTTTGCTTAACGGATATGACAAGATTTTCCTCGTGCAGTATTCAGTCGGGAAGCAGTCTTCTGAAAAGACCCAAACAGCCAAATAAAGACTTGACTCTTGAGACAAGCTTCATTGTGTACTGAAGATCCATTTCCAGTGAAAATTAACTTTCCCTATCCTTTGGTGTGGATGTACGGCTGGGATTAGCATGTGAACTAATCACGTGTGATGAAGTGTACAGAGGGGACAAAATAAAAAAGATGTATCCAGTAGAGTAGAGGGAACTAAAGAAACGGCCATAGCACACCTATTGTTTCCAGCACCTTACACCTTCACACACTGCCAAATTCTAACCCATTGTTTCTCAAAATTGCAATAAAATCAGCTGAAGGAGACACGAGTAACAGAGCCATCATAGCCAATTCACAAGTTTTAATTACAACTCAGATTAACTGAATGCTGGACACAGCTCCACAAAGAACAAACTTTTTATTACAGATTAAAAATGGGCAGCTGAACTGTAGTCAACTTTTTATGAATAAATTATAATGAAAAGAAACTTTCTATCTGTTAGTTTGACACAACTTAAAGAGTATTCTGTCTTCTTGTACAATATGTTGCAATATATGCAAAGCAAAGTCAAACTATAATTCATCAAAACTTTATTAATTAATATCACCAGACTGCCACAGCATCATTACCATTCCCCACTGCTGAAATATGTCATCAATTAATATATATGATATCTAGATCTACATGTAACATATATCCATTTTAGTTTTTATTTATTAAATTAATAAAATGAAAGTCAAAAGTTTCAAAGTAACAGAAAAGAAGGACGGCTGTGATACTTGGAAAACTTATAAAAGTATCCAAAAGCAAAGCTAAAAAAAACACAAACAAATAAATCAAAAATGGAAAAACCAAAACAAACAACAAAATGAACAATCTAAGATTAAAAATAGTCCAAAGTGAGACACTGGTTGAAGTTGTAAAGCCATTGAAGACACCAACATTAACACTCATGTCCCAAAAACGTCAAACGTTGATGTGCAAAATGTCTGCAAAAGAAGCCTCTTAGGTGTCATTGTTTTCAGGTACAATGAAACAGGAGACAAGAGCCTTCCAGTCCAGATTCTGAGAGGCTTCTAAACAAACATGGACACAATTTCCACCAAGGTAGTTCTGGAAAGACCTGAACTTGCCAGTGTCCTGACTAAGGTGTGTGAGGCAGGTGTGAGGGAAATGAACCTCATATTGTCCATGTAATTACCACCAGTTTCCATTTCTCCAGCATCTCAATTTCCCCAACTGCTGCTTACTTTCGTCTCCATGTCTTCCTGATTCAGAGTGCTGAAGATGAGCAAACAGAACCTCTAGTAATGAGAGATTCACAGAAGCACTTTATACAACATCTCTGTCAAACCAAAATCAAATTTTCAACAATATTGCTAACCCAACCTAGGGCAACCTGGAGCTCTTTCTCATCAGTATTCTAAATTGTAATTCTCACAAAGATTTTTCAGAAGTATAAATGGACACTTTAAATGTTTCTGGAATATTGCCAGAGCTTGGTACAAATGTACTTTTTACATGTAGATCATTATCTAGATGATGACTAGATCTGCATATTTTAATTAAATATATTATATATAATACAATTTACAAAGTCTTTTTCTTTATAGTTGAAAAGAAAAAAAAATAATTATGACAAGGATATATTACTACACACTTTTAAGTTAGTAAACTGTTATTTTATTTTAACCAGTTTTCAATAGTAAGTATTAAAATCAAAGTTCTCTGTTTTTGAAATTTGTATTGAATTTGTTGCATATCTATACCACAAATTGATTGGAATATTTGAATTAACAAGGAAATCCACGATTTAAATTGCTATCAATATTACTAGCTGGAATTATTTTATTCAGATTGGCATTTGCAATTTTGAAACCAGAAGTTGAAAAAGAATACCAACTTCTTAAAGACAACAAACAAATTAAATATATAAATAAAAGAAAATGCATGTGTGTGTTTTTTTTAATTAGAACCTGTTTATTATGCATGTTTTATTTGTTGAAGTTCATCTGATTTTTATTTTTGTAGATGATTGGAAGTTTCAATATATAGTTGTTTACTAATGCAATGTAAACTAATAACTCAATAGGTTTATAAAAACAAGAACAACAAAAACATTAGACATGAATGATGATGAATTTAATTAATTTGTTATATAGTTTTCTAGTTTTTATTATAGACACAAAATTCAAGTAAATAATAGAAGAAGAAAAAATACCCAACATAAACAAAAAAGATTATTAAAACCTCATCAAAATGGATTTAATTCCAGAAATAAATGTAGCCTATCTGTATGATCGTATAAATGTGACATGAAGATGTAAGACATAGGGGCAATGTCCTGGGTTCTCTTGGACACTGGCTACACAAAGAGCTGGGTAAGAATGGACTGCTAGCCCCAGTCTCCCAGGAACAGTCAACTCAACGACACTCCAAAGCTGAATATCAAAGAAAGCTCATTTTAATCAATGACTCACATTTTGTTGTCACCTTTCTTTGGCACACGTTCATTGTAGGAACAATCAGAATGACTCTTGAAGAAAGACGCAAGGCAAATAGCAGCCAAGCAGAAATCTAATAAAACTAAAAGGTGTTTAACGTGGCTCTAAATTTCAGGACTCCCCAAGATTTCTCCTTCCTGCCAAGTCATCCGGATAAACATGTAAACACACAACAATGCCCCATACACAATACAATATCTGAAAAAAATGAAGAAGCTAAAGAGGAAATTAAAAGAAGAGAAGAAAAGATGAGGACAATAGATTGAGAAACTGAGAGACTTCACCTTTTGACCCCATCCTTAAATAGTATCAATAAAATAAAGTACCGGCAGCTAATATGACATCATTCTTTAAATAAAACTCAACGTAAAAAAAAAAAAAAAGTCCAAATACAAATAAATAAAGAATAGGTTAATCAGGAACAAGATACCCAAAATAATGTTGAATATAAATTTATCTATTAAAAAAAAGGAGAAACTCTATCCACACATCTCAGCATTGCTGACAGATGAGATACCATTTACTGATGAGAAATCCTTTGAAAACGAAATTTTAGGGTTATGAAACAATAAAACTTAATAAAGTTATGACCTAAAAACTGAACTATATATGCTTATTTATATTTGTCAAAAAAAAAATTAATAAAAATAATAATTCATATTATTGAGAGTAAATAAGTGTTTGTCATATTGCAGGTCTTAAAATACATCAAATGGCCTTTAAGTTTAAAAACAACTAAGAAAAAAAAGATATAAGCTTATTCACTTTTAACACTTATTGAAACAGGTCAAATTGAATTGAAAAAACTGTTATCATTTTTAAAATCATATGTGCATGTCCTATCCAAATTTATTTTAAACATCAAAAATACACCCCTTTATATACATGTACATGTAAGCTATAACTTTGTGACAAATTACAAGCATTTTATTAATTCTTTGATCTACATCATTTCAGAGACAGTTGCAACCAAACACAAACCATGTTATCCTCATTCATCAGTTTGGTACTGCACAGTCTGCACATGTGAATGTTGCTTTAGTGTACTGTCTCATCACCTTGGTTAACACAGTGGTTTTTAAGCCAGTCCATTGTCCTGTCCTTAAGGTTGTCAAAGTGGGCAATTGACACAATATAATCTGTTGAAATGACCTAACCAGCTTGTCCTCAATGTGCAGACAATCTGTCCAAACTTAGGATTAGGGGGAATAACCAACCATGAAATCAAGAATTTTCTGCCAGCCAAGAGCAAGATCCTGTTCTACTTTAACAAACTAAAAATACAGCACCAAATCCCCCCCCCAAAAAAAATAAATAAATAAATAAATAACTGTGGAAAAAATTATGCAGCATGCTAAAACATAAGCTTTTATTATTGTATAATGTATCCCCAAAACAGCTTGTAGTGAGGTACATGTAGATTGTTTCTTTGAGGGTTTGATCCATTTTTATTAAATTGTCACACCTTGACCTCTGAAAATTATTTAACATAAATTGGTCAGTTTTTTTAATAAAATATACTGCAAAATACAAATGATAACTATCATTCTGAGCCTGGTGAGCCAAGTGTCAAATAGGCAAATAAAATAAAAATACACTAATATTATATAAGTATAGTTGTGTGTGCTACATCAGCCTACCTGACTACCTAACTTATTCAAAATTTAAACTTTTCCTTTGAATTTTACTATTTACAGGTTACACAGTTATTACATAAGGAATTTTATCAGGATTTATCAAATTAACTTAACTAAATAAGAAAGAAATTAAACAAAATTGAAAAAAAAAAATTTAATAACATTAGGTGCAAGTGCATAATAACTCACACCATTCATTTAAGCAGAAAAAAAGTAAACAACATTTAGTATTTAATAAATTTAAAAGTAATTTTGTTCTTTGACAAATGACTCTTTTGTGAAGAAGAAAAACACAGAAGTTTTACAAAGAAACCAAACGAGTGATAATTACCACCAAAAAAAAAAAATACTTTCAGTTTGTGTAGCCATGCAGTTTGCACTGCATAAAACTGCATGTTTGGGAAACGACCTGCAATAGATTAACGGTGATTATGTTTTGTACGTTCTAAAATAAATAAATTGTAATGAATTGTTTCTAAATATCGTCAAAGGTAACGGCCGAATTTTCTACGGTGGGCGTAAATTCGGTTGGCCCGTCTCCGAGTCCCACTGCAGCGCGACTGAGAGGGGAAGAAAACTCAAACAACATTGACGCGAAAGTCCCATACATATAAATCGACCCACATTTATTATTCATGTATCCCATTTATTTCTCTGGTTAACACGATAATCACACGAAACACCTGTGGAATAGTATATAAATATAAAAATGGCAGACATAGATGGGTGGCTCATCCCGAGCCGCCATACTGCGAAAATAAAAGCTGCCTTGACGAAGTTTAACTGGCCACGGCCCTCCCACAACGACTCGACATCCAAGCCATATTCTTTAACTTCACCTAGTGGACATCACACCTTCGGACAGAAAATTTAACACAAGATAAACTTGAGATAAATGCGGGGATGGGGCGATGAAAATATTCTCTTATATTAGAGCTGATTAATAATTCAGGATGGTGGAATGTGTTTCAGAGTCATTGATCGCTGTCAGGTACCAGCTAAAGGTAAGAAGTCACCCGGGTCCAAACCCTCGAGAAACACACAAGATCTTCACAGAATAACACAGTCAAAACAATACAGATACCCGAGAATAAAACTGACAAGGCGATCCCCATCTAAAACTGAAGAACTTACCATTTTTTCGTTGGGGATTCTTCTGTTTTCTTCGTCCGTACCTGGCCAAATCAGCCATGTTTTCATTTCAATCGAGAGAAAGTGTTAGTCTCCGATTATGCGCATGTACCGTTATCCAGAGTGACAGCTTCCGGCTTGGCTTCAGATACCTCCGAGAAAACGACCAATTATTTGTCTCCACTCCCAAATCTAACAACACTCATTCGATCACACGATTCTCTTCTAAGTAACGTATCGGTCACCAAGGTGTCCTGGAATACCACCAGATTTCGGCCAGTGTGTTCCTGTTGGCTAAAGAAAGGGGGGTGTCACGTCTAAGACTGTCCCTAAGCAGGTGCCTCCTCCCTCAAGACAACTGGGCCAGCCTCACTGTTACAGAATCTATACCCTTGTCAAGTCACAGTCAGTTTGTAGCCGAAATCTAGTTCCTTAACCTGTCAAACTCACTTAGGCATCAAGGAAGCGGAGGCTACCTTTCCCTCCCAACGTTTACACATTGACAAATAAACTGTTATAATATTATGAGCAGTCCAGGCTAACTTTGTTTCAGCACTTGTATATTGTTTATAGTAGCTCAATTAAGAGATACACGGATACGGCTTATATGTCTACCGTTCCACGTTAACATTTCAGGGTTTGACTTATGTATTGGTACCCTTATAATATCGAAATTATAAAATATTGTTGTCCTCAAAAGCGCACTAATGTGGGCACTAATTAGATAATTATGATTATCGTATACTAATTCATTTGATATACCGGTATATTGACCTATATTAAAAGTTCTAAAATATAACACCCTGAGTAGTGTGCATTTTTTGTTTGCAATTTTTTTTCTCAGCCAAAGTCATATTTTGATAGCATCTATAGTATATTTTGCTTCGGATTATCACTTGAGGTTTTGATTTGTTTCTATGATTTAATCTATAGCTGCATCTCACACGGGTGTCATGTGTTATGTTGCACGAGCGAATGAGTCATTTCGGTTTGGGAACAGAAAGCAGAGAGTGAGCGAGAAGCTGAAATTGGAGAGGGTCACAAGTTATGGTGGGCAAAGTCTCTGAGCAGTAAAACCTGACAGCACTCTAGTCCAGTACGTTTACCGGTACCGTATATAAAACATGTCATAACAAACAATTATCTCATAACTTAGCAAAACAATCAAATGGTCCCATTTCAAATTTTATTCTTTGAAGTTTTCGTGTTTTAAATTAACAAAGTTTGCTCAATGTTTCCATAGTTTTCCCTCCGTTTATTTGGAATCAATATGATTGTAGGCCTATATTAAATTATTAAACGACTTTAGCCTTTTTATCGAAGGTGTGCAGTATTTTATTCTAGTGTCTAGGCCTATTTCGCAGAACACTCATATCTCAAAACTATCTTAATAATGGCATATAGTACCGTTTGTGGGATTTGCATTTAAGAATTTCAGAATCATTGCACAGATGGATAATCGCCACAATTTTCAAATATTCAAATTATCTTGGAAATCCGATGACCTTTGTCCATCCTTTTTGAAAGTCAATGCCTCGGGTTACGGTAGAGTTTAGACAGATAAGACCATCTTGGTAATCCGCAGTTAAAAGTCAGAATTGTCACCGTGGACAATCGATCGCGATAAAAGGTCAATTTAGTTGATGGTTATCTAAAGCTGGTCAGTGTACGCCTCGGCAGGAGAACGGGCTGGGGACAGGCCGGGGCACTTGATAGCCAGTCGTCCTCAATGAACGATCTCTTTGTTTTCTTGTATGTTAATATGACCATGTTTAGTGTTAATGAGACTGCAGTTGGCTGTCCCGGTGCTTTGATCCAGCCTGTCAGTCTCCGGGCCCAGATGACTACCTTAAGCGTGTGACATGCACGACCCGACCACCGCTACAGGAAGCGCTTCACTTCCTTACTGGAATACTAAACATATTATCCTTTGTTTTCTCTGCCTCATCACATGGTCATGAAACAAGTCTCTGTTTAAACCATGCAACATACAGAAAACTACCGTATGTTTGTACATTTTATACATAAAAAAAATTTATAATGACAATCATAAAATAGGGGCCTACATATAATCATATTTGGCCATTTCTCGAATGAAAATGAATCTTTTAGTTTGTCCAATTCCATAATCTGAATTTCTCTCCAGTTTGTTTTCAGATTCGTATATAAAGTAACTTTTCTTTTTCAAATCCCTCCATCGACCTTTCTTTGTAAATTATACTTCATTTTTTTATTAATAAAAAAAAATCACAAATGGAGTTCTGTGCATATCTCTTTTGGTCCTTTTTATTTCTATTTTTTTAGGTGGGATTTTTTTTTGCTCGTTTGATTGTGTGTTGTTGTTGTTAGGGGGGGGGGGGGGGGGGGGGGACCTGGT
>JAVFBY010284424.1:0-10376 GCA_034781015.1 Tonicella lineata
CGTTTTCGCGGGATCTGAAAAACATATAAAGCTTAGCATTGAAAACAATAAAAACATAATTGAACGGATATTTCTACAAATTAAAGGACAAAATTGGAGAAAAGTTAAAAAAAATAAATGCCCAGGAGAGAAACTGGCATGCGTCATTACATTGGTATTGAAAATAGAACCAGTGCAAATTAAAACCTGCAGCGGTACAGGACGTTAAAGACCAATATCACTAACGGGCCGGGGTGGTGCTGCAATATTTTGTTGTTAAAGTGAGGCGACCTGCTCTTTACATCATAATTGTGACGCCGTCACACTGTGACGTCATCGCTAGCTGGTGCATCACTTGGAATGCTAACACTTATTTCGCAACAATTAAAACGTCATCCATTACACCAAAAGGGATGATCCCCTCGATTTCGTTTTCAACATGGCGTGATATTAGTCTAAAACATGAAGATAGGTTTATCATGTGCAATGTTTCAGCTATCCCAAGTACTTGAATATAAATACTGTATGTAAATAATAGTTGAGATATATTGTAGAATATACCCTCATGCCTCATGCAGTGATATAATGTTATGAATCTTAGTAATATAGCAAGATTCAAAGATGTGTATAATGCTTGTGTCTAGAAAGGTTATATAATTTACTGCCGTGTTTGTTTGTTTGTATGATTGGTGTTTAACGTCATACTCAAGGGTATTTCGCTTATATGACGACAGATTCTCCTTTTCTTACTTCATACTAATTTCTTACTCCATACTAATTTCTTACTCCGTACTAATAATAATGTGGTGGAAAACTGAGAGGAAACCACCCTAGCTATAGTCAGTCACCTCCCGGGACTCCCTCATACACCTCTTACTCATAAAGCAAGTCCACCGGGCAGCTTGAACTTGTGTGGTGCTTCTAAGGAGGATTAAAAGCGCTGATGAGCTAACCCCTGAGCCACTTTTGTTGTGTATTGAATGACTATGTTGACTGCTGTTCGGTACTTAAGGTTATTTCACCATTGTGACCACTTTGCATGTTTTTGGTGGACAGCTATGAAGGAACCTTTATCAAAACACACCACAATCTCTGCAGAGCACAGGAGAACTTCCCGTATGATGAAGATGGAAAGGCAACCTCGAAACTGCATGGACAGTGGAGGGGGGTCAGCCATCAAACCCTTACTCAACTAAGCTGAATTTGAATAACTATGTCAATCTTTTTTGTGTGTCAATTTAAAATTAAACTTTAAATGGTGATGATGTGGACTAAGATTCCAGCATATTTTCGGGCAAATCTGCTTGGAATGGAGTTTAGACTTACGCGTAGATGAGGTCGGCCTCCTGCCGTACCAGCTCATTCTTCTCGCTGACCAGTAAAAACCAGTCAATCATCAGTACATCCTCCTCATCTTCTTGTGCTGTGAACAGGCGCACAAACAGTCAGACGGACACACAAACAATAATACCCACAACACCAAAAACACTCAAACAGTAACACCTAGTGTGTAGAGTAGTCTTAAATCTGTTTTGTCTGTTATTCATATGCTTATATTGTTTATAGAGGAGTTTGTACCGTTTGTGAACTTTTATATGAAAAGATAGCTGGAATTACAGAAAAAACATAGTATCACTGTATAATGTAGCTTGAAATGTCAGCAACATGGTTAATGTTAACATATCTAAGTTGTTCAAATTTAGAAAATGAAGTTAAGTTTTACATTTTACTTTTAAATAACTAGAAATTGTACTTTGATTACGTACAATACTAACATTTAGACAATGAAGTTCTATAAAAAAAAATTGTTCATTTTGTTTCAAAATGACCAGAAATTGTCCTTTGAGTACAATAGTAAAAATTGATTTGTCTCCGGACTGAAAAATTTAACATAAAATAAAAAGGATAAATGATGCTGGGAATATAATTATAAAATACTAATCTACAACTAGTCTTGTCATATATCCTCTAAACTAATTGTTTCTACCTACATAGGCTACTGATGTTTAACTGTACTTCCCTAACAAGACTCACATGCTTCATATACTCACCAAATTGCATGTTAAATAAAGCATGTGTGAATGTGATGCTGTGTGTGTATTTGAACTGCAGCACTCAGTGTCAGAGTGAAATGTGTTTTGTGTCTATCTTTGATAAGAAGTAAAATAAATCTTGATAAACTAGAATAAGACAACATGCAGGATTAAAACACCTGAAAACACCAGTCAATACAACATAACATATAAATAATTATTATAATCCACCTTAATCCAGTGTGGATTATCCACCACCTTAAAATAAAATCTCACCAAATCAATTAAAGAACACAATAACATGACACATGGCAATCTTTCATTAAAAATGTTTTAAGTTAAAAAAGAAAGCACAACAATGGATAGAAGCAAAGGTAACAAGGGGATGCATACATATATTACAACTCATGTCTAAAATAAACAAACACTAAAACAACATAGAGCACAATGTCCGCATGTCAACACACCACCCAGCACCACACTGTACACCAAGCCAGACATGCCTGAAATACAATACCAAACAATAGGCAAACAACAAAATGAGCAGAGAGCTATGCGGAGAAGTGAATGGTAACACTGAGGGGCCAGACTGGACAAAAAGCAAGCAGGATAGTCATTTACCCCAGTAACCTCTGGATATCCGGTCGCGACGTCGTCCTGGGATCTGAAAAGGTTAGAAAGTTGAAGCGTATGGAAATGACACGTGAAGACATGAGAATGTTAGCGAGCTCAGGGCTCAGTCACTCAAAGAACTACATAATTGATTGATTGATTGATTGATTGTTGTTTTGTGCCACGATCAGCGGTATTTCAGCTTGGCTGTGGTGTGAACATTACGAATGATTACATGTAAAAGCAAAGAGCAGACTTCTTGGCTTAAACTGGATTTGATGAATAGGGTTATTCATTTTGAAAATTCTTTGAGCAACCAATCCCCTTCCAGTAAGAAAGGCAGGCTATTTTATTATACCGTCACATCAAAATGAATGAGTGATTTGTGGTGAATGATCTGTCATTCTGTGAGTGTTTGGTCTTGTGCGAAATTGTAATCAATTAAACTATTGTTGGGTGTTCAATCATTCGACAAACCGTTTAAGAGGCAAATTGTCAATGTAATTATTGTTGGACTCCACAAACAAGATATTGAGTTTCTTCAACAAAATGATGATTTGTATGATGAAGTCAGTCTTATGAAATAATCAGCTTCTTGATGCTCCTTAGCCATCCATCCACCTGCTCATAATGAGGCAAATATTACCAAATTTTGAACAAATCTTCAACAGATATTGAGCAGGTTATGCTATGGTTTAATTGAATGAGATTGTTTAAATGCTTTAGCCCGGATGTCAAAAATTCCTGAATCCCTGTCCTGACCTGTCGAGTAATATCATCAGCCACATACAAGTAGATAAGCAGAGAGCTCAGAAATAAGCTGCCATATCATAGTGTTATCAAAGATCCACCAGAATTACCTCCCTTTGTCCAAAAGCTGATTGAATAAAGTTATCTCCCCTTGTAACACAGTATATTCACATTAAGACCCCCACCACCTATAATATAACTTTAGGCAGAATGAAATTACCCCCAGACTTGACTTTCTGATGATCTAGAATGGAAGAAAAACACTTTGATGTCATCTCACCAGTGGAATTTAAAAGATTACATGCAAATGAGAAAAAATGGCTATAACCTTATATAACTTTGATGATAAGATTTGAAATATAAATGATGATCATTTCTTGACTAGCTTCTTTATAGTATGAAGAATTAAGCTTTGCTGACAAGTTTACATTATTCTCTTCCTTTTTTCAAAAAAATGGGTGGTCTATGCTTTTAGTACTAATATGGCTTGGACAATGTTTCCCACTTTTCTCATCAGGAAATCTTTCTTAACAGAAACGTCAGAGTATTGATAAAACCGTAATGTGCTTGGTCAGTGTTTATAAAGGGAGATAGATCTGTTATCCATATGACTGGCAGCGACACCTATGTCATTGACTAACAATAGCATGATATGAATATTCAATTGAATTTGTAGTCAATGATATAGATAGCACTTCCAGTTATATGAGTGACAGATTTATCTCCCTTTATAAAGATTGGCCAACCCGATTCTCCCTGCCCTCCACTTGAGATACCTGCTTATATAATGTCAAGCTGAATTACTGTCTAAGCTACTTTTATTAAACGCTGATAATTTGAATGAAAAATGATATAAGCAAGTTCAAAATGCAGCCATTCACAGCATAGCTAGCTGGCTTCAATATTCTAAGTATGTAATACAATGTTTATTATAATGAAGCTAAACAACAGCTAGGCAGCTTAAGCCTGTGCTCCTGATATGCAGCCACTTTTAATATATATCAACGATGGACCAGTATAGTCGCTGAAAAAAACAAGTAACTTTCCATAGCAATCCACACCAAACCAATTAATCAAATTCCCGTAATAGCCGTATTCAGTCTAAACTTTCATATTACGGCTGATTGGTCCCTAGATATTACAATACGATAACAGTGGAGAGGCAATATCTTTTTACTCTTCTTCTTTGGTTCTTTGTAGATATATATTATAAGTAGCTGCATAACAGGAGCGTACTCAAGCCAGTATAATAGGCCTTTAACAGCATCTAACTACAGATGACAATACTCAAAAGTTTAAACCTTTTTACAACAATGAGCACATCTATTTAAGAGGCGCAAAAATATTTAAAGTAATGACAAATGTTTGTCAGGGACTGACTATCAGCTATATTATAGGATCTAATCAGAACCGATTATATTATTATACGCAGGAGTGAATTTCTAGGGCCAAAGGCAGAGATGTTACGTGTATTAGTAGTGCAGATTTACGGGACTGAAATCATTGCCAAAATATGAAATAGAAATAAATACATGAGTACATTTAATAATTATCAATAATATTATGGTAATGAAAAAGAGTTGCTTCCAGTTTTGCCGACAGATAAATCTATTTTTTTTCAGTTACTGGCATTATTTAAAAGAGAAGAAACTGAAGTGGTTTACTCCAAAGAAATATTTTTTTTACATTCTCTTCTCAGTATTTTAAATAGAGTCATCTCAACTTTTTTTGATAATACATAAACAAATAACCGATCAAAACTATCATGGATAAAAACTTACCATTTCTTATCGAGTCTTCAAGTCTACGACCTTTGAGTTCCAGGTCAGTTAATTTACTGTCGATATCCATGAGTTGTCGTTGTATCTGCATAGGTGTCAGTTTGTTCGGGCTTATCTGTGGAATAAAATGCAGAGTTTTATCACGATATCAGCGTCTTACTTCAAGAGAGTTCTAGCTCTGGCTGTAAAGGTAATGTGTCAAAAAATTACTAACAATTTGCTTCCAAATTCCTGTGACAGGTTAAGAAACTAATCTGGTCAACATAGAAATTCAACCCAACATAAAACTTTGAGATTTAAAATCCATTTAGTTGAACGCTTACATCAGTTTTTTTTGTATTTGAACCCTGTTACTAAGTTCACTGACTTACCCCAATTCTTGGCGGCGTATGTTTATTGGGTGTACTAATCCTGTTTTGTTTTAAAGCTCTGTTAATGGGTGGAGGAGATCTTGGTCTAGGTGGTGGTTGTCTCCCCTTTTTAGGCCTCTCCTCTCTTGGAGATAATTCTACACTTCCTTCTAGACTGCTATTGTCATCAAAGTTAAACTTAATCCCGGGTGACACCTTGGTTCTTCCAGTTTTTGGCACAGTTTTGTTATCGTCTTTGACAGCCTGTTTATCATGTTTATGTCTGCTAACACTGTCCAGCTCGTGCTCATCTTCCAACAGTTTCTGTCCACGGCCTTCATACTTCTTCTTCACTAGATTCCTCTCACTTTGATCAACCCTATGGTCTCCATTGAGTTCCACCTTATTTCTACCCGTTGGAATGTTACTTTTTACATTCTTATCCTTCGAATTTATCCCGTTTGATAATTTTGTCTCGTTTTTCTGATCAGTGCCATTCACCCGTTTTTCCGGCAGAACTCTTTTCATCTCAGGATCAACAAAGTTTCCCTTTCTTGCCTCCATTCTTTTCTGTGCTTCTTTTTGCCAGTCTGGTATAGATTCCTCAATTGGTTGCGAAGATAAATTTTTGTCTTTTTTATCATGTTTTGTTTTTTCTGGCAGTTTTTTCTGTGCATTTTTTGGCAAGTTTGGTGCAGATTCTTCAGGTGACTTTGAAGAAGTTTTCCCTTTCTTGTTCTCTTTGGGTTTCTTTTCTTTTTTTAAATTTAAAACTCTCAGATTATCTTCTCCAATTTCAAATCCGCCTTCGCCATCAGAAAGAACTTCCATTGATTTGGGTCGAGCTGGACGAGCGGGACGATCTTTACGCGCTTTAGCATCTTTTTGCCATGATGGGGTTGGTGTCGTGCTAATTTCTGGGGCATGTAAGTCTTTACCTTTATGGTAATCAAGAATGGTAGAACTAGATTTTGGTCTTGATTTTGATTTGGGATCTTTATCGCCTTTCCTCCTTGCTACTTCCTTCTGCCAGGCAGGAATAGGCGTAGTATCAACAATGCGCTCCGGTTCCTGCTTCTGCATTAGTTTGTTTTTAGACAGATATTTCTGAGAAACCGAGTCATCAGAATTCTTTGAAGTTTTATTATTGTTATTCTTTATATTATTGCTCAGTAGATTTGTGTCTGTTTTGTTTTTGGTGACTGTTGTTATTGTCGTTGTTGTTGTAGTAATTGACCTTGAAGCATGGGATTTTGAAGGTAAAACTGATGTGGATTTGTGTTCAGTTTGCATAGAGTTAGGTTCTGGTTGCCTGTGTCTAACATTAGCAAGGGACTTTAATAAACCACCTAAGACTTGTTCCTGAGCTGGTTCTGGAGAACGTGATCCAGGGGAGACCACAACGGCTACAGATTCCTCGCCCCGTGTCCATTCTTTGGCTTTAGCAATAAAACCTTCCTCCATTGGTTCGGGAGACACAGGCTTGACATGCCCTCGTGGGGGTTTGGGTGGTCCAGATTGGGGTTTTGGGACTGGCATGAGGGGCTCAGGAGACATTCTAGGGGGCCTTGGAGGAGGAGTTGTGCTTTTTGACTTTGCTGAGGGTAACGCTCTTTGTATATCAGGAGGAGTTGATCTAGGTAATGGAGGTGGTGAAAGCGGGCTCTCTGACAACGTCGTTAAACGAGAAGGAGTTTTAACTTCTTCATTCGATAATTTATCACTTTTTTCATCATTTTGTCGAAGTTTATTTTTAGCTTTTGAATCGTTTATTCTTTCTGCCATTGTTTTGTTTAATTTTTCTGTACTTCCAAAGATTTTTTTCTCATTTTTCTTCAAGAACATTCTGGGTTTTGGGGAAGGGTCGGAGGAGTCAAAACTTTTGTTTTTAGGGGACATGGACTCCTCACTGTCTGTATCACTATCAGAGTCCTTCCCCTGGGACTGTAAAACAAGAGGTAACTTTCTTGGGGAGGGTCTCTGTGGTTGTTTTTCATCAGCTTTGAATGTAGGAGATGTGGAAGAGATGGACTTTTTGACAGGACTATCATCGACTTCCATTCTGTTTTCAGGACTTCTGGATTTCTGCTCAAGGCCTTCAGTTTTTGCCAGCGATTGCCTCGGTCTTGGAACAGGAGTAGATTTAACACTAACGTCTTCTGAGGACTTTGAACTAGATTTATCAGTTTTCACCGGCGGCCATTTGTCTTTCATTGCGCTTTCTGAATGTCCGTTAAGTTTTGGAAGATCAGTTGGCCTAACAGCGCTGGAAGAATAAGATCTAGGTTCAGCTTTTGGACTTTCTGATCGCTTACTTTTCCAGTCTGATTTTTCAGTTCTTTCAAATTTATCTATCACAGATTTTGTTTTGTTATCCTCACTTTTCCCATGAGACCCGTTCAGTTTGCTTCTGCTCCGGTCAGTTTCTGTTACTTTGGAAGGTTCACTAGAATCAATGTCCATGTTTAACGAAACTTTTGGAGCTCTGCGCTCCGGTGACTTGACTCTAGAAGGAGCACCAAATCCTTTCCCTAAAGCTGTCATACCATTCACTTCCATTTCCTCACCGTTTCTTCTCTTTTTATCGTCTGTTGGAGATAATATTGAAGGCCTGGCATAAACTTTACTAGTAGGAGATAAATCACTATGACGATAACATGATCTGTGATATAATTTGCCGTCCTCTATGTGACGTTCTAATAAATAGACTTTGTTTCGACATATTTGACACGATTCTCCCATAGACGTCATTCTTTGGTGCTTTTTCTTGTCCTGCAAATAAAAAAACAAAAGATACTTTATAGATATAATAAGGATTGTGTTAATAGGAAAATAATCAATGAAATTAGTTTACCAGTTCACACAAGATGTATTCATGATTATTTAAGAACAATGGTAGCATATCTGACAAGTAGGCCTACCCAGAAAAAATTAAACTGAGCATAGAACATATTTGAAAAAAAATATTCTCACTGTATTTCCAATCATGGACCGTAGACTCACTGAAATATTGATTGATTGATTGCTTGGTGGTTAACGCCATGCTCAAGATTACTTCACTTATATGATGGTATGTTTGGCCCAGTGATTTTCCGCTTCAAAAAGAGACTAATTCCGTTTCAGATTTTATGGATTCCGTTTCATGTAAATACCTTAGAATAAAATACTTCCATCTTAAAATGAAACGTTTTTAAATAGTTGATCGCTAAGCGGTAGACACTTGTGCGATAGGTGACCTTTGTTTTGGTCGCCTTGTATGAGTGCACATTTTTTATTCAGTAAGCAGAAATTCAATGCTGGAAGCGTACTAGCATAGTCCGAATATTGGGCTATGTTTGTTTGCTTTTTATTTATTAATTCTGACATTTAACTGGCAAACATATATATATATATATATATATATATAAACCATAACGCCAACAACAACAAATAATGCGTCCGGTCTGATTTATAAGCTACTGGAAGCGCTGACCCAATTATAATATTGATTCACAGAGCTTTACCTCAAGCCAGTAAAAATAGGTCTGACAGCATTCAATGTTAAGCAGAAAATGATGATGCAGTACGCAAGGTAGTGCAAAATCTAATTTTATGCCACATGGCTTCATTGATAGAATACACCCAGACTTGAGATTTTGCAAGATGTTATTCTAGTGACCTTTCTATTAATGCTATATGATAATATCCGAGATACTTTATAGGCCTAGGGTCTAGAATAACAGAACAAGGATTGGAAAGTGAAACAAACTTCTTCACAGCCATTCACAGTTAATAGACGAAAAAGTTTCAAATTTATAAGAAAAAATAAAATTTTCGTTTCAAGATGCAAATTCCGTTTCAGGTGTGTGATTCCGTGAATTCTGTCCGTTTTCTGCGATCACGGAAAATCACAGGCCCTTTACTGTATTCAACAGTAAAGCAACAGAACCAAGGAAACGTGAAACTGTTATATGTAAATGCTAAATTTTCAAGATGCACCATTCTGAGCCAGGTCCCCTGCCATAAGGTATATACCTTTACCGTAAGCCCGGCTTCCTCCTACCGGCCCCATAATGTTATTACATATCTTACGCAAGTTCTGCAGTAAACAGTTTGAAGAGTATCACATTAAGTCTTATTTTTATTGGAATTTGTTGGAATGCAATCTCATCTGTAGTCTAAACATGACGAAGCTACATTTACATATAAAGTTTGAACTTAATCAGTCAATTTGTTTTAACTTATCTCGTTGACAACCTACAGTATGCAAGACAGGCTAACAAAAAGACAGCCATACAGACAGATGGATGGGCAGATACCTAGCATTTCCAAGTCCCTACCCACTAAAGTGGTGGGAGATAACTATAACTGTTCATGCAGAGTTAATTCAATATGATACTGTTCAAAACATACCCCCCTTACCCCGAAGGGTAGGTGGAACGTAAGAAACACAGTTTTTATTCTGTATACACACCTGGCTATAAGTGTTTAATGAATGGTGTGTATTAACAGACCCTACCTGAGCTTTGTCTTGTTTGTTCTCATGCGATGGCGTAAAGCGTTTAACGTCAGGTCTGGACGTCGGCTCACTGCCTTCATGATGGCGTTTCACACCACTGGCTTTGTTAGCAACGCTTATACCAGGTCCTCCCACTGCAATATAGTAAGAAATGTTACCCAATGGATCAAATAAATGTGATGGCATAAATATTGTTTGTTTTTTGTTTATGGCTTTACTTAAGGACTCTGCGGCCTGTTAGGAGGAAAAAATGCGACCCTTATCTTTCCTTGGCTATTGCGGTTATTTCGAAAGAACGATTATACTAACAACACATATATTTAGAAAGAGGAGGATTTCAAGATTCTAAATATAATGTTATATTATGATTTAA
>JAVFBY010284535.1:0-10376 GCA_034781015.1 Tonicella lineata
AATATAAATTGTGTGAGAAATTAATATAGGTCAGTGGAAACCCAAGATTGCCCATAGAGTCGTCTGAGCAACCACTATTTCCCGCTAGAGGGCGCTTCATCATCAATCCGTGCTGGCATGAGCTTCAATGCCGTTGATGTGTGTGATTGACTAGTTTCATACTTCGGGTTAATAGACTTCTACTTTTATATAAAGTTTTAAAACTATCATCATCACCTACATATACACACATTCACATTTATTCATTAATTCATCTACAAAAATCCACCTGTAAGGTGGGTAGTTGGCAAGAGCTTCATGATGCTCTGGTTCACTCATAGCCAATAGGCATCAGGAAGCCAAATTGTTGTGATGTTCATTTGATGTTGCCAGTGACATCAAAGATGGTTTCCTCCACCCATTTGGATGTTACAACATCATACATGCATAGGTGAAATACCCCTAAGCATAGTCAGTGTTAAACACCAATCAATCAATCACTCACTCAGTGAGATTTGGACTTAATTTACTGTTGATATACATATGTATGTTGTTATATTTTACTTATTACGTGTATATGTAATAACTAGTCCCTATAATACAATCATATGCTATATTTCATCTTTTTGTTTTTGCTGTAGTATTTATGTAATTTATTGATAGTTTTATCTACAACACCTGTTTTTTGTTTATGTAATTGTTTATTATAATGTTGTTGTTTTGTTTCCAGAAATCTCAAAGAGACATGTATATCTCTACTTGCTGTTTGTTAATCAGATCTACTCCATGGTGTCCGCCCTTTCAACCCATCTTGCGGGTGGTTGGGTGGGAGCTTCCTGATGCCCTGGTGCTGTCAGAGTTAAGGGAATTTTTTGTGGTGTTTTTTTTTGCGCTAATCACCAAGCAAGCAAGCAATCAATCAGTTTGTTCTGTTCACAAGCTTCATCTCAGTCGATTTTGGAAAGCTGATACTAAATACAGAGAATGCGGCTTAAATAAGCAATTATGACAGCTTTTTATAAGCACCTTTACAAAAGAGAGAATTTAACTGTATGCAGACAATACTAGTATATAAATGTGTTGGTCACTGACTTATTGGGACTAAATAAATAAATTTGTCAACGGTTAAAACATTGTTACAAATTTGTGTTATTTCTTAGATTGCCATAATGAACATGATGTTATTTATTCTTGTAAAGTGTTTTTGTATATTTATTATGGTCTACAAACCTGATCCTGTCCTACTAAAAGCCTTTTATTAAACGTATAAAGTATGAAACGAGCAATTGACACATATCAACGGCATTGAAGCTTAGACCAACATGGATTGATTTCTGTGTTTAAACTCGTTTCACTGATATACATGATATAGGCAGTTGAGAATCCATGGGTTTACAAACTGTGGTGGTTGGGCAGTAGCTGCCTGGGGCTCTCAGAGTTAAGGTTTTTTTGTTGTGCAATTTTTTTCTCCTTTTTCTGTCTCGTCTTTCATGTTGCCAGTGACGTGAACGGTGGTTTCCTCCACCGATGGGGCTGACATGCCTTCATATAGGTGAAATACTCCTAAGTACGGCGTTAAATCTCAATCAATCAACAGCATTGAAGCTTAGACCAGCATGGATTGATGTCTTTGTGTTCAATCTCGTTTCACTGATATACATGATATAGTTGAGAATCCATGGGTTTACAAACAAAATGTAAAGTTATAACGGAAACAGCTTTTATAAAAAGCCTGTTTCCAATTTTCTATATTAATAAAATATTTTCAAATTAATAATTATTATTAATTTGGAATATTGTTTTAACACATTTAAAAAGGATACATCAGCTACCGGTATGTACATTTTGATTGCGTCTGCAAATTGAAACATTACTGGTTTCAATTACGTGTTACAAATCATTGTTTTCAATGCTCATTTACTTCCCGCAAGTAAAGTCTGTACTGAAACAAGTGATAAATCTATACTCTATAAAAATACTCATATTTGTATAAGTCATAATCAGAATAATATTGTATTGTTTGTTTTCAAAATCCTGTTAAATAGGGGAGAATCATTTGTGAAAATGATCCTATTGTAAACAATATTATAGATTCATTGCTCAGTAAACTTGAAACCATATTTGACTGTTGTTTTGTGTGTGATTTTCTTCGTTTTTATTTTGTAGTTGACTTAAGGCTTGTTTAAGAGACATTTAGAAGTTGGAGCACGTAAAATCATGCAAGGCTTTATGGATAACAGGCTTCTGGTATATTATAATGCAACGTTTCAATCCAACTATTTGTTTGTTTAATCAGGGTTTTAAGCTGTACTCAATATTATTTCACTTTTGTCGCAGCGTACCAGCCTGATGGGTGATGGAAACCACTCTTACCAGCAAGAACTAATGATGAAAACACAGAACCAGGAGGTGCAGCTTTGGTCCTCCAAGCGACCAGATATGAATACCATAGGGTCTAATGATGTTACAATAACAGAATGATACGCGAAATGACAACAGTTACAGCTAGACAGGGTCACCTGTCTAGTAACATAAAACTGTATCAGAAAAACAATTGCTAAATTATTACTTTTGCAATTATTATATTCTAATCTATAGGCCTACAAAGCACAATTCAAAAGGCTTGATTAATTAAATTCACAAAATGAAGCCACTTTCCAGTAAAATAGCTTGACTTTGCAAAGAGGTGTTACTCTGTGACATGTTGCTGCAGTATTCATATTATTCCAACCAGAAGTTTTCCAGTTCTCACAGGGTTTGCCACACATGTTGCAACATCCAACTATTTGTTTATAATTTAATAATTTTATCTATTGTTTTGACATGGTAAAATATCTCACAACAATGTAAAGACACTGAGTTCTGTTAAATGAAAAGGCATGGCTCAGAAATTTGTTTATGCACATCCTCAAACCATGCTGATGATACATTTATAGATTTACAAAATATTTCTGAAATCCAACTTAAAGTTTACGTTGATGCATTGACAAGGTAAAATATATGGCAATACTGTTAAGGGCCCTAACTCTGTTAAACATACAGTGGCTTCAGGCCCATTCTCAATTCATAATAATGAAATGTGTTAAATATTATAAAAATCCAATTCAAACTTTAGAAGCAGTTGCAAGGTAAAAAATAAAGTTGAATATATAGCAATACTGTAAAGGGCCCAAGCACTGTTAAATAAATAGTCTTGACTCTGTAAAATCTACACATCCTCAATTTATCTTGATATCTGTAAAATATTATTGAAATCCAACTTGAACTTTAGGGGGAGTTGCGTTGACAAGGTAAAAATATAGTAAAATGTATAGCAACACTGTAAAGGGCCCTAACTGTTAAATTAACACTGGCGACAACAACAAATCTTAACACACATCCTCAATTCATAATGATGAAATGTGTCAAATATTATTGAAATCCTACTCAAACATTAGGAGGAGTTATGTTGACAAGCTTCTGTCAGATGGACGGACAATGCTGATCGCTATATCCCCACACATTATATGCCATGGCGATAAAACTTAACAAAGTTTCATGGCCATTTGTCACATGTATAAGAAGTTGAATAAATTCATTTAATCAGAATAGCCATATTTGTAAATAAATTTATTGTCATATATCTATACTATTTACAAAAATGTTTACATGTGCCTTTACGAATAAGCACAGCCCAAAAATATAAACATATCGTATAATAAGTCATTGCAGTGATTAAAAAATAAAACATAATTCAGTAATCAGTATTCAGTGTAAACCAGCATGTCAATTGAAGGTATGTTCAGTTGTTATACCAAAAGCATCAAATAATGTATCCTTTTTTTAAAAAAACACCCACACCCTGTCCAAACCCTTTAGTTTGCCTAATTAGCAACCATGTGAGTAAAACAAATTTGGAAGTGTAGGGACTATCATATTGATAATACTTGTGCTAAAATACTGACATTATGTACACAATTGGCTTTCAAATAAATTATATCAGTGATTGTATTTGAATATATAAGTTATAACAACATTACAAAATTGTTCTCAAAATACTGTGCTCCTACATGAATTCATCTTTTATCTAAATACATATAAATATTTATTTTATTCCATCAAGAATTCTCTGCAAAACCAAAATTTCAAGTAAGATATTTTTTTTTAAATTGGCTCCTTTTTTGTTATATAACCCCATTAATGTCTATGAAATTGTAAAATATCCCTTCACACATGTCTGTGTTTCATGTGAAACTGAGTGAAAAAGTTTTTTGTAAAAGTCCATATAAACCAATTATCTGGTTGTTGTGTTAAACTGCATGAAGAAGGCAGCTGTGGGTGGGTTTGTGTAAACTTCTTTGTCGAGAAACTCTTGATGGGCCTTCTGTTCATTTGAGAGCCGTCGGTTATCGTCAGAGACACGTGCGTTCATCTCCTGTCGTTTCCTCTCTTGTTCACGTTCCAATAACATAGCTGCTCGAGCCTGAGCGTATTGTTGTCTCTCCCATTCACGGTCACGATTAGCCTCTTCTTGGCGAGCTCGCTGTACAAGAAGAATAATAATATGTTGTCAATGAAAAAGAATAAACAGTTTTCAGTGTGGACATAATCTGGGACAATAAAAAAATACAATGCAGGCAATGAGATTGTTTGATTGTAATAGATACTTAAGGTGATTTCACTTATATGGCAGGATGCCAGCCCATTTGGTGATGGAATCCACCCACTGGCATTAAGAAAAGACAAATTAAGATATAAAAGAGAATCTGCAAGAATATGAAGTGAAGAATTTACAGACACATTGGAAACCATAAACAGATCAGGTTCCAATTGCCCCTAATAGCATCCTCAAAGAGCACTTGGCCAACAGAGCCTACTTTCACAGTCTCCTTTAGCTAAGTGACCTTTGATGGTCACCATGGTAATTAAGATAAACTTAGACTAATATCGCTTTGTGAAATTGGACACTCTCAAGCAATCCACTTGCTGTATACAAAGATTGTTTGTTTGATTATGGTATTGATGCAATAGGCCTACAGGTTATTTTATCAGCATATTTGTGATGTGTGCCAGGGTTCAGGAAACCATACACCAGCCCTCAACGGCTGACAACCAAACAAAGACAAGACAGGAGAAGAACAGGAAACAATGAAACGCCACAACAAATCAGCTGCCATGCAAGCACACACTTGTTGGCAACGAAAAGTAAGGATTATAGCTATGCTAATTTACCATCACCTCACATCTAGGTAAATTAACATCACTGTCTTGCTTTTGTTTGTATGTTTGATCAGGGTTTATGCAGGTAGGCCTATGCCAGCCCAATGGGTGGACAAAACCACTCTTGAGGAGTGTTGTTTTTGTCCTTCCGGGGACCAATGGAAGAGGCTGTAGCTCAACTGTTACTTTCCATTGGCTGACAACCTCCAGTGGCTCCACTATATCGTCACCAAGAAATAGGGCAGTGGAGCCAATGGAAAGTGATTCCCGGTCCATTGAGATGTCACAACCAAGTCATCCAGTGGGAGTCACCAGGCCACCTGGTGTCACTTAAATTCAAGCAATGAGTTTGTAAGATGTACTGGTTGCATATCTTCACACTTTTAATGTAATTTTTTCTTGCGGTATAAATGTGATACTACTACGAATTGCACAAATAGATTTACCTCTTTTTCTTTCCTCTGTCTCTCCAAATCTCTCTTGATGTCCTCTATTTGTTGAGGACTCATTCCCTTCCACCGGTCTGGGATTACACGATGAGCTCCGAATGCACTCTGAGCTGCAGCTGGGTTTTCAGTAAGAATATCCCCAAATATATGATTAGCTATTTCTGTGGAGTTATCATCCAACTCCTGCTGTTTGGCTAATCTCTCCTTCTCGTCTCGTTCCCGAGCCTGAAACAAATTTGTTATAAAGGTGATGAATGCCAAAACATGCTTTAGATTTGCTAAATATTAACTAATAATTAATTACCAAATAAAATTTGACTATATTTCATGTCAAGGTTAATTAATGTCTAGCTAAACCCATTAAGGTCAAAATGGACCCAAAAATATCCTTTGAAAATTTTAAGTTCAGTACTTAAACATTACGCTAGTGAAGTAATTTTGTCTAAATTCTTATTTAATTTGAGCATATAGCTCTGTTTAGTTTAGACATTCACAAAGGAACTATTAGTTTAGACATTCACAAAGGTTTGTTTGTTTGATTGTTTGCTGTCTAATGTTGTACTCAAGAGTATTTCATTTCTATGAATATGGGTTCTCCATTTCTTACTCTGCGCTACTTACATGTAGTTTGATGGAAAACCGAGAGGAAACATTGCAAAAAAAAGAATCACCCCTATGACCGCCAAAATCACCTCATGTAACTCTCTGGTGTACATTGAAGGAGGACCAGCAGCCAAACATGCTAACTTCTGAGCCATATGGCACGGCCTCCTTTCACGAAGGTGTGTAATGTTTTTAGTTTATGTGACCTGCAGTTGTGCTTAGTTTATTTTACATTGTTATGAGTTTTCTTTACCAGTGCTTTGTTGTAGTCTGATGTGGCTTTATCTATGGCTTTTTTGCAGTTCTCTTCGGCATTTTGGAGGTCCATAGCCCGCTGGTCAAGCTGTCTCATACTGAGTTCATATAAGCGGTCAGCTTTTTCTTGGTTATGTTTCGCTTGCTCTTTTTCTCGCTGTTGTTGTGCAGACCACTCCCGCAGCTGTTCATTCTGAAACTGCTCCCTGGCTTTCTTATTAAGATCTTCACCATCAAATTTCTGCAGACTTGCCAAACCACACCTGGGATCATCGTCATGAACTCGTGCTGGCTTGTCTTTCTTCAGGTGATCGGGATCGTAAATATCCCATTCCCGTCTTGAAGAGGGCTGCTGATGTAAGCCGCGGAACTCATTCAAAGCTTTGTTTAACTCCCCAATATCATGCCCCTGTCTTTTTTCTAACAACTGGGAAATCCGGTCATTCCTTACTGCATCTGCAGCTGTTAAATGTAGAAAACAATGGAAAATGAAATTTTGCTAAACAAATTGTTCAGAACACCCTTAACCTAAAATTGTATTGTCTACAGAAATTTACTGATGCTCTGAGTCTGATGCTCTCTGAGTTAAGAGGCATCAGGAAGTAGGTTTTTTTTGTGGTGTGGTTCTTTGTTTGTTTGTTTTTTTCCTTTTTCTTATTCGTCTTTCGTGTTCCCAGTGACGTGAACTGTGGTTTACTCCACCCATGGGGTTGGCACGTCGTTATATAGGTGAAATACCTCTGAGTACGGCGTTAAAGCCCAATCAATCATTCAGCAATTTAATACTGAATCAAGGAAGATCAAGGTATATAGCCTTCAGTTACAATAATACATGCAATAGTCAGAAAGGGGAAAAATAAACAGAAGTTTAAGTCTTAATTAAAAAATTTAATAGATCTAATGTAACTTGTAGGTACATTCATAAGGCTAGCTGTGTTAAATTAATTGAATACAAAATATTGTTTACTTACCAAAAGCTTCATGTCTTCTCTGTTCATATTCTTCAAATTCCTTTTTGTCTTTTACCTGTTGTTCTAAAGTCTGCATATCAACCTACATTTAAAAAAATCAAACCATCAAGTAAGTTTGACTACTCCAGGAAGTGTTTAATAATTAATTAAGCATCGGTTATTTACAGCAATAGACAATTGAGAACTAATATTAGGCAAAAATGACGTGAGAAGTTAGTATAATGTATAACATAGCTTAACTCCATTCAACATATAATTTTATATATCGACTTCCCTGTGCCAGTGCGTTTTACTTTTTGAAAATATATACAAGTATTTATATAAATGTACAATCGTAGGCCATTTTAAACATGTCGAGTTAAATGTCAACAAAAAAGTAGGTCAGAAATCAAGCCAACATAGCACTATACACTCTGCTGACTGTAGGCCAACACATGAAAAAAAAAAGAAGGAAAATCATTTGCAGAAATTCTTCAAAGCTTTGCCTAGTAGCCTACATGTACATGTAGTTATGGTGAATATAGAGACTTCATCACCTGTACCCCCACTCAAAGTTTAAATACTGTATCCGGCTATTAGTTGAAGTTATGATAAGACGTTACTGTAACTACATGTTACTTGCGCTTGTTACAGAGATTTGAACGGCAACTCGAAATACATGTATACATATTACATGTAGCCTCATGTCAAGTATTTAATACTAATATTATTTGTATACGGTACCAGTGAAATATCAAGATTTTCTTCACATATAAAAATGATATTTCACTGCAGTGTTACATGCATGCTCCGAATTACTTTGCATTACATGCATAATGATGCATTCTATTATGACATGAATGCATGTAATTTTATGATGCAACACATACATGTAAGTGACATCAGTTGATGTCATGTTTCAAAATACATGTACATGTAGCATCTGTCTTTTTGACGTCACATTGGTTTCGAACAACATTATGCTAGTCTGAACTGTCTGATTTGAAATTTGTCATAGAAAATGTGAATAAAAGGCATTTACAAATTTACCGATGATGTAAATAATTCAAACAATATTACACATTGAAGTTTGAATACCATTATATTGCTCTTGTAAATGGTGTAAGTGATAACTTACTCAATGCTTCGCATCTCTTGAGTTAGGGCCTATCTCTTTCACTACTCACTCTAGCCCTATAAATAGTTCGCTTGCTTCATTACATTATGCTAGTATAACGTAATGAAGCTAGCAGACTACTCACTCAGTCACTCTAGCCCTATAAATAGTCCGCTTGCTTCATTACATTATGCTAGTATAACGTAATGAAGCTAGCAGACTATTTATAGGGCTATACTCACTCAAGCAAAATTTATGGTGTTCAAACTTCACTGTGTAATATCCTCTAGCTATTACCATACGAAAATAAACCATCCAGATTGCAGAGACTGTCAGACAAGTCAATATCTTTACAATACAGTCATGTTAGAAATTATAGTTTAATAGTTTTATGTTACTGTCGCATTAGTTTAAATTGCTTAAATGTCTAGGCCTACGGTATGTCTAAGTAGGCCTAGTCATTAGTTGTGTAGGCCTACATGTACGGTACTACATTTCTTTTGCTATTCAAATTTAAGCTTATATATTAAAATAATCCTGCTGAACACAAATTTTGATGTCACCTCTAGACAAGAAAATCAGAAAGCTGTTACGGTGGGAAAATGTTAAGCATATGCCGTGTAGCTGTAGAAATTTATTAAAATAAGAATGGCCATTGGCCGGCTTACCCCGATTGTCCTAACTTTGGAGTTGAATATTCTACTTTGTCGCTGTTGTTCCATATTTCGCCGCCGCTCAATGGCAGCGGCTTCCTTGTAATCCACGGGCAGATCTAACTTGTACATTTTCAATTGTTTTTGATTTCCTTTCCTAGAGCAACGATCTGTCCCAATGTCAGTTCTTGTCACACAAACACTGCTTCACTTCTTGTCAGTTTTCACCATGCGATGCTTTCTCGTTGCTATCACAACGTAAACAAAACCTTTGTTCAGACTCGAATATAAGCTCGATTTTCATTGGTCAACTGTTCTGTAACCAGCTAGAGCTATTTTCAACATTTGTATGCACTTTATTTTACATTAACAACACCAATACAATAACGTGCACACTTAATCGTTTGTAATGCATATATAAATATAATCACCAAAGAGTAGTTAAAGAAAATATTCTGTAAAAATGACACAAATATAAACACATGTCATCCTAATTTGACCAATCAAATAGCAAGTTATGTCGAAATTTTCCGAGTTATATCTCGCACTTGTGACGAGATTCTGCGAGATAACGCTTAACAGCGCCATCTATTCCCGCTAATTTAGTGGCTATATTTAGTAAAAAATCATGTTTACTTTTTAAATTTGGACTTATTTGTCAACAGACCGTGTTTTTAACACGTGCACAGGTTGTAAGAGAACCGAAATATCTCTCAAAATGCCTGGATATTTGAAACATATCGAGGCAGAAAACTTCAAATCGTACAAAGGTTTACAAAAGATTGGACCCTTCAAAAATTTCACCGCCATCATTGGACCAAATGGATCTGGTAAATGTCAAATAAGGTTTAAAACATAGTACACATCAACGTAACGACAACATTAATTCCAAACCATTTATTTGATGTAAATTTGTTTGTTTGTTATTAAGTCGCTCAGTCATGGGATATTGACATATTTCTTAAGCCGCGTTCACACGATTCGATTAGTTGATACATGTACATCTTGTCGATGTTGGCTAGTCGAGAGCCAATCTGACCTAGCTATGTGGACCTATAGCCTTTTTCAGTAGAACAAGGCTATGGGTCGGTTGCTTTCTCAGCCAGATGGAGTATCTGGAATTTGTTTAACTCATTATTCACCCATAATTTACCCATAATTTTGGTATAGA
>JAVFBY010284646.1:0-10376 GCA_034781015.1 Tonicella lineata
CGATCAAGATTATAAATTCTCCTGAGATGTATTTTAAGTTTTAACGGCTTCACCGCTTGGCACACTTAATATGGACATTTTTCTAATAAACATGTTTTTTGATTTATGTGGAATTGTGGATGCTTTGTTCAAAATGTAATTTTTCAGCCAAATCTGAACAGAATTGAAAGATATTTGGCAAGGAATGGGGACACATTTTTCTCTGGTTGAAAATGATTGTTTTATTGCCGTTTTAAGCTTCTCCTTACTGGATGAAGCTTAGCTACAAAAAAATATATATTCGTTTTATCAGTAATGTTCACATGCTTTTTAACGCAGAAATATGATGATAAGATTAGCAGTGAGTGACAAGTTTGATTATAAGGATATCATTGAAAACCACATGCATGCATCATAGTTACACAAAAACATAACAGGCAGATATACAAACAAGCAATTGACACAGACAACATATATAACCCACACCCACAAGTATATATAGAGCATACATGTATATATCAGGCCAATATACTTTTAATTTGCAAAATATATTATGTTACATAATACTGTAACAGTACTGGTCTATCATTATAGAATTACATTCATATAGCTTGCATATAACATATCATGTATATTTAAATGTGCAAGCATTGTGAAATACATTACAGCAAGCTTTAGCTGTATAAGCAGTGAAGCTATGTAATATATCATTAGTGCAATTATTGATGACCATATCACTTCTAGTCATACATTATATCATTCCTTACACTATACACATGATAGTAAGTCATATATAACCTTCACCAGATAGAAAATCAATACTAATACACAACATCAATTTCTTATAAAATGACATGTTAAAGGCTAGATGGATATATTCCAAGACTGAAAAGATTGAGGAAGTCTGTCCTAATTATAATATTATGCAAATTGAGTGACCTGCATTGATTTTTTTTGTTATAACTATTTATCTCAGAAAGACAGATCATTTTAGCATGGCTATTACACAGTCACTGATATTTGAGGTGAGCTGTCCTATGCTTTAAACCAGACAGCTCGCCTCAATTATCAGTGTCTGATTACATGTTGTTTGCTATGGGTTTTATGCCTTCACTAATATTACAGCATGTCAGCCCATTAGGTTAACAGGGCACTGTCAACAAACACTGACAGCATACAAGACAAGAACAGGAAGCCGTACATGGTGCTTATAGGGCAACGAGGAGAATTTGCAATGCAAGATCTTAGATGTCAAACAAATCACTTCCCTGTTGTTCCATATCTTGAGTTGATTAATTGCTTGGTGTTTCAAGTCATGCTCATGGCCATGGACATATTTCACCTACGCTGTTTGATGATAGTGTGTCAGTCCAGTGGGTGGAGAAAACCAGGAATCACAGGACATGGCAAGGACAACTAGACACCACAAGCAAATCAGCTTTGTGGTCAGGTGACCCTTAGTTATGAGAAGACCAGGGCATCAAGAAGCTCTCACCACCCACCCGCCATTAATAGATTTAAGTCAAAATGTTGAGTTGCCTATTTAGCACTTCTATTTAAAGTGGTTTGGTCTTTGCTGGTTACTTAATGGCATGAATATAATATATACCAAATCTATATTGACTAGATTTAAAAATAAGCTGTTTAAGACAATTTACAACAGGAGACCTCCTGACAACCACTTGTTCTCACAAGGACAGGACAGGAGCATGACAGGGTGTGAGTTTATGAAAAATTAACAACCAGACATTCATGGTCCAGGAATCAGACAATGATTATAAACATTCAAAACATTCTACATAAAGTTAGAATGTTTGTTTTGTTTGTTCTGTGTTTATCGTCATACTCTGGGGTTTTCATCTATGTGTTATACATATCCCCGGTGGAGGCATGTCACATTTTCTTTCTCTGCATTTATAAAAATGTATATAATGTATAATGACTTTGCATGGACATGATGTTCATTTGCATTGTCTGTGTTTTTGCTGGAAACCATGAAAAGGAACTATGTAAAAAAACATTCAGTGATTGTCCACGAGGAAAGATTTGTTATGACACAGGTCGATTGATACCATCAAACCTGTGTGGTTTGGAGTTTAGTAGTCCAATGCACAACCAACTTAGACACAGCATCCTATTAGGATTTAAAGTAAACTGTAATTTATTTCATTATTGGTTATCTTCAATGTATACTTTGAGAAGACTAGTAGGATGGGCTAGGAATGGGGGGGATTTCTTAGTCGTAATGTATCCCATAAAACATTTAAAACAGTTTAATAAATATTTGGCAATTTTGAAAATGCCAAACAAACAAGCATGTAAGCTCCAGTAACAAAAGCTATTAGTAGTGCAACCAATATTAAAAATCAACACAAATACATGTTAGTAAAAACAAAACAAAATGCACACAAACAAAGAAGTAACTCTGAAGCGTGCCTCAGTCATTGATACATAAGATATAAGTACATAGCAATAGTATGTCATGCCAAGAAGCAGGCCAAATACATCCTCACATGAGAGCAGAGACAGTGCGTTCTGATGCTAAAACAGTTTCTATATGTGACAACATTGTAACAAGACTCATGCAGAGCCCACCTGCAGATTTGTGGATGGGACTTGATCTCACACGACTGGTCGGTGTTGCTGCACTACTGGCGCTTCTTCTTAACTCTGCAGTAGTTTTCTGAGCACTGGAAATTTGTCTTGCTTCTGCAGGTTTCCGAGGCGTTGACTGTGGTGTAGAATTAGTTGATCGTGTCAATGGTGGACGTGGTGGGGTAGACGTCTTCACTGGCACAGAGCTGGCTTTCTGGAGACCTGGGGTTTTCTTCTGTAACCTACTAGGTGCTGATTTAGGTTTAGATTCTTTAGTATGGGATTTAGGTTCTACAATAGCTTTAGGTGTTTCTTGAGGAACAGATTTAGGGATGTCTTTTTTCTCGTCATTTTTACATTTTTCTTCGCTTACTGTAATAATCTCTTCCGGTTTGCTTTCCTGCGACACTACTTCATCATTAGTTGGCTGTGGAGTTGCTTCAGTACTGATAACGTCCTTGACATCGGTGATTAGGCCACCTTCCCCCTCAGGGGTGATATTATCATAAGGAACACTATCTACAATAGGGAGATCGACAGAAGTGCCAGATTCTCCAACAGTCTCACCATTGTAATGATCATTCTCTATATTATCATCTCTGTATCCATTGGGACTAGGTGACTCTTCAGAAACATTGTGGGGCGATAATCCATTCTGTCCTGTAGGCACGCTCTCTATAAAAGGATTGGTTGATTCCGCTTCGACAGCCGGTGGAATGACCTCAATATCCTGTTCTATGATACTCTGTACCATGCTGTTTTCTGTAGATGTTTCAGACAAAAACGGGTTAGTGTCTACTACAGGAGACGTTTCTAAATTTGCCTGGTTATTGTCCGACTCAAATGGATTGAGACTAGCTAGCTCAGAAGCATCTCCAAAGAAGCTTGTCTGCATGATATCACCGCCTTGAGGGACAGACGGGGCAGTTCCTGCACACTATCCTCCAATAAAAATGGATTGTTAGTTGGTTCTGATGCTTCAGTGGGCATGTTTGCTGCCCCGCCATCAAAGTCAATAAGTACACCTTCTCCAGGGCTCGCTACATCAGCTACTTCAGCCTTGACATCACTTTCTGAATGGAAAGGGTCAAGGTCACTTGTATCATCCCTACTTAAGATCTGGTCATTAAAGGATTCAGGTTGCTCTGGTGACAATACCTCAGTTTCTCGTGACTGAAGGTCATTTGTATCATCCCTACTTAAGATCTGGTCGTTAAAGGATTCCGGCTGCTCTGGCGACAATACCTCAGGTTCTCGCGGCTGAGGGGTCAAGGTCAACAAATCCTCACTATAGCTTCCGCCGTTTACTGGCTTCTCGAAGCCATTTAACTCATGGATTATGCTTGAAGTATTCATAGAATTCTTTGTAGATTCCTGTATGGTTGTTACAGACTGAACATCTTCTAAAGGGTCGTCCATTATTAATTCTTCCTCTGAAAATGGAGATTATGTAACAGAAAAACAATTAACACCAATATTATTTGTTAGAAAATCAACCGTGCAAGAATGTAATCAAATTCAAAAACATAAAACAAATTGAAATGAAAAATTTCCTACCGTCTTCAAACCTGCAACAAGAAGATACTCTATTTTCAGTGATATGATTGTGGATGCATGTCGATCCCTTAATGTCTTTGTTTATTACATTACTTAAGGGTTTGTGGTATGTTTATTTGTATTGTACCACAACTCCATTTGGGAGATGATTGTACATGCATGTATTTACATGTAGGTACATGTAACCATGTATGAATTCAGTCCGAAACATGTTTACTGGTGTGTGCATTTACAGACATTTGTCTAAGTATTATTGCTCTTTTATTTGTATGATCTCTTCTTTGAGCAGAAGCTCATATTACCTATAAATAGAATTCATAGGTAAAATTAAAGGTATTACTCACAGTGTAGGTCAAACAGACAAGACATGAATTATATAATCATTAGTCTTGTTGTAAATAGATTACAGAAACCACAATGTAAGGCATAGGTTTATTAATTTCTTGGTGTTTACATGTATAAATGCCATGCTCAGGAGTATTTAACCTATATGATGACAGATTGATTGATTGATTGATTGATTGATTGGTTGATTGATTGATTGGTTGATTGATTGATTGGTTGATTGATTGATTGATTGATTGATTGATTGATGTTTATTGCCTTGCTCAGGAGTATTTCACCTACATGTATGATATTGTGACAAACCAAAGGGTGGAGGAAACTACACTTGATGTCACTGGCAATATGCGAGACAGAAGAGGACAAACAACAGGACACCACAACAAATTGGCTGCCTGATGCCCTATTAGCTCTAAGAGCACAGCGCATCAAGAAGCTTTCAAGCACTAGCTAGTGAATTGAATTCACGGGAATTTATGTTACGTTTAAACAAATTGCCTCTCAGATAGGAGTTATGTTGTGATTGTGGTGTTGCACGATTTGAAAGCTTTCATCTACTGTAGTGTTCAAATTATCCTGTAGAAATTGAATTTGCCTTCTTCCGACCACTTGACATCAATGTGACATATAATTACGAGAAAAAATGTGTGTTTATGTGTAACATTATTAAAGTGAGCCAAAATAACTGCGCTTGATTTATGGCTGAAAATGTTGGCAGTCAAGATATGCATAAACACAATTAAGAAGTGAAAAGGCCACGACTCATGTTCATTTGTCCTGTAGGCTAAAGTTTAAACATAAATTACAGCATATCAGATTTCTTTAAACATACAATATTATGTGGTAAAGAAAAGCGACTATTAAAACGTGTAATGCCATTATTAAAATATAATCATCATTACCATAATTAAATAACATTAATATTTAAATATTCAGCACAAGTTCACAGGCTGATTTAATGTGGTTACTAAATACTATAATGCTTGATAGACATGTTATGATGTACCGGTATTGAAACAACACTACATGTACATCAGGTGGGGCCGACAGTTTGAGGCATTTGTAGAAAGATATTGTATTAAGAAATATTATTAATAGGCTTCTTTAAGAATATAAAAGAACTTGTAGGCCTCTCATTTTACTGATGTGCTGTACATTGAATCCAACCCTTATTAAAGTTTAATCTGAATCGTAAGTCAATATTACATTAATTCTAAACCTTTATTGTATGCATCTAATTTATACCTCAGTCCTGACATTTTTATTACCCTTCCTATAGTAAATAATATGACAAGGTATTGGATTGCAACCCCGTCTGTCTGTCTATGAACAGAATAACTAAAAAATAACGTCTGGCTCAATGTTAACCGAAACTGTTCAGAATAACCCTAACAGATCAATATTTATCTTTTAATTTTGGCATGCCAAAGGTAAAGGTCACAAAGTTGAAACATTGAATTTGTAAGAGTGGGGGCCTGTCAAGTCTGATCTCTCTAATGCAGCGTTCTTCTTTTCTTTTTCATTTACTTTTTGGAAATTGCAATGCTGTGGTACACGAAGATATTGCTGAGTTATTGTAAAGTAACTTTTCCAATCTGATTAAATCATATCTATATTAGCTCCCTGGTATTGTAACTGTCACTTTGTAGATCTGAGGACATCGCCTGGTAAACTGTTCAATGCAGTCAGGTAGTGCGGGGTCAAGGTTTCAGGACACTGTTAAATGTGTTCAATGAAGAGCCAGATAACAGGAGGCTTTGATAAACATAGGCGCTTGCTCCCTATGGCAGTCCTAGGGGAATCCCCAACCCAACACACCTTGGTTTCAGCAGAATGATACTAGTTTCGAAAATTTTGCAGACTGAAGTAGCCTATTAGTATTACCAATCTATACCAGAGTTGTTGTTCGTGTCTCTCTCCTTTAAACTCTGTAAACGGTTCGCATTGAATTTATACAAAAAGTTCAATTTTAAAGATGAGCAACTTACTTCCGTAGCAACCTTTCCTGTTGTTTTAATTCAATTCAGTTAAATTCGTTCAAATATTTATTCGCCGGCATCGGAAAATTCATATTGACCAAGGCCATTATACAGGGTCTGAAGAGGGAGGCATGAACGAAGTAATACATCATTCAAAAAGTAGTTTTTATTGCTAAGATGTTCATTTAAATTATATGAATGCTCCTTGCAGTTGTTCTGTATCCATGAAAAGTTTGTTACCAATTGAAACAGCCGCGATAAAGGCTATGTGATGTACAATGGTGATCAGTGATGCATGACCTTGTGTTCTAACATAAACAGTGTCCCTTTCAAAACACCTGCCTGGGAACTACACAATAGTCACAACAAACTTAATTACTGATACCTGTCATTTTAAATTCAGGTCAGTCAGCATAGAAAAATAATATATACACCATCACTTTATCACATTGTCACTGTTCATATCATGTAAACAATACAATGCTAGCTTTCACAAGAAATTGAAAAAAAGAATATATGCATATATGATGAAACATTTAAGTTGCAGTCTTGTTGTATATATACTTATCTGTAATCTTTGGGAATATTATTATGTCATGGTGTTCTGTTGATCTACATGTAATGAAATGAGTTAGCATCCAATCCATATATATATGTGTATATCAACAAAAACAAAATGTCTTCTGTAATGTCAATGTCTGTTATATCTCTTGTTGGTAATAATAGTTAGGTCTTTAGTCGACCAGTAATATATACCAGTGAAATATCACTAGCCGGTACTAGTTGATGACTCAGTGCTAGCCACAAATTATGCTCATGTCATTTGTTATTTCCAGGCACTGTATTATATAGAATAGAATTAGCTCCCAAAGGTTAGTGTCTACCATGTTCTATTAGTGTTAACCTAGCTACTGGTATGTCAGATAATATATAATGGTCTCGTACACTATTTGCATAAAATTTCAACAATTAAGGACAAATGTTAATGATCAGATGTACATGTCTCTATTGAGCTACCTAAAAATAATAAGTTTAATATTATTCATCGTACGCAAAGTTCCAGAAAAATGAAAACATACCCGTATCTTGGACGCCATTTGTAGCAACGTCAGCCATTGCAGAAACACGGAGACCAAGTAAGAAGGTCTGTTTTGGTAAATCACAAACCCTCTAGAAGACTCCTTTGTTTTTGTTCTCAGATGTGTCCAGTGTCTCTCTCTTGTTAGCAGTATGGCCGACACAGTTGGTATTTTGACACAAAGCTTTCTGAAGGAACCAGCCTTCTGGAAAATAGAGAATAGGAAAAGCACAGGCTGTGAGTACAATGGATGCTGAGGTTACAGCAGCTATAGGACTGGGTGAGCAGAAATAATCAATAATAGGCTTGAGAGACTGGAGTAAACACAGTGTAGCAGCTCAGCCAATCTGGATCCGCACCAACGGTAGAGTTTCAGCAGCAGTACGAGGCAGGACTTTACTGAATAATGCATCAGTCAGCTGAGCAGCATAATAACACAGCGTCATCAGTTCATCAACATAATACAGACTGTCTGACCGGCCAGGCTAAACTGTCCTACAAAGGGGTGAAATAGGGTGACAGTTTGACAGTTGACAATACCCTGGTAGAGTTAAGAGAGGCCAGTGGACCAGTTCTCAGACAGACCAGCTAGACAATAACCATGGTCGGTCAGATCAAGCCAGTGCATGACACACATAAAATTACACGCCATTGTGGTGGTAAATTAGTCATTATACAAATACATGATCACAATTAAATACAGTGTAATAAACCATTACAATAATTAACAATTAACATTTGGACAATAATCAAATAAAAGTTCTACCATTAAATAAAATAAAAGTCCCCTGAACATAAAAATTCAGTTAGTTAATGAGGACATTAATTAGTAAAAAAAAGATGTACATGTCATGTATGCAGAATACACATAGTTTATATAGGAAAAAAGATATTCCATTTTTTCTCTTTTTTTACATTGTCTTGGCATCAAGTGAAAATAGTTGTTTTCGGTGAGATGGTAACCGTACCTACATGTACATAAATACAAAATGGGATTTTTTTAATGATTTGGGATATTTCTAAATAATTTCTCTTTCTAAATTTTATGTTCTGTCAATAATCAATATGCAATGTTCACCCTAAAATGTGAAAGAAATCATAAAATTTTGTAGCACATAAAAAAGTCAACCATGAACAGGCCTGTAAAATCCTCATTTCCAACAAAAAAAGAATGTATATTAGCTTATTTAAATTTTACGTAATGCAACAAATCTTTTTTGTGTTTATCTTCTGAATCTTACAAAAAGCACCTGTAGGGTACCTGAGACGTCTAACTCTACACTTGGTGGTACATGTATATTGATTGTAATATCTATTACACAGAATACAGGTGTGTTTGATGGTCATATATACCGGTAGATAGAGCCCCTATATGATACAGCTGTGATGGGTCAACCAGGTGAACAATCCATTATTAACAGTTGTAACACCTGTACAGGTAACATGTCATAAACTTTCATATGTCACCAAAACACACCAAGTTAACAGAAACAGCAATAGGCTAAAGACACAGTGTCATATGGAAATAATAATTAAATGAGAATTCTTGCTTTGTCAAGAGTGCAAGATGCTTTCAGTTTTTGAGTTATTTATCCTTGCTTGGTATTAATTACATTGTGGCTTTTTTTTATAAACACAAGTTATAGGTTACATTTTTTAATCAAATTTTAAATAATTTTATCTACAAATATTTATTTCAGAAATATTGTGATAAAAATTTCACTTTAGCAACTAGGATAGTATGGATACATCGTTTAATCCTAACCTGTGCCCTTTGATTAACATTTATAAACACATGGAGTTTGTATCAGCTAACAATTCAATACATGAGGGTGTCGCCAAAACAAAGCGGCATCTTGATGCCCCCTAGCTTTTCAGTGAGCAGTAGAGCGCTTGGCATCCACCAGTTGGGATTACAGAAACCAAGCATACCAGCCAATGGCCACCTAGTTTTAGTTACTAACTTACTATACAGGCCAACCAGAAGTTTCTCTGAGATGTACAAGTCAATGGATGCAATTTTGTCAAAGCTTCAAATATCAATTTATCTGTTTATGCAGACAATTATACAAAGTACATTAAACGAGTGGTCTTGGCTGCAATAAAGTTTATGTCAACATACGCCAATACGCTGACAGGGCACTACTTATTGTATTCACTCATGCAAATTAATTTCCTTGTCGAATTGTGTGGGACGCAAAATGAAGGGTTAATTATTGGGTCATCGTCAACATAACGCCAAAACAGCTCAAGCCACCATGTCTAAGCACCTAGACAGCAAATATACGAGTGTTGAACTGTAGGAGTTCTGATTGACCAATATAATCCTTTTCTTTGGACAGTGCCCTCTCTTTGTCTATGTCACTTTGCAGTCACAAAAAGATAGTACATCCACTGTCCGCTGAACTACCTCACAAACATGGACACACACCCTAATGGCGACAGCCTGTGATCCGAAAGAGGGAAATCATTTTCATAGATTTATATTAAAAAATAATTGATTCATGGGCATATTAGAGTACTTTAAAGGGTAACTTGTCAACTGATATTTTGTTTATTGCAGCTAGGACCATCCTAATAAGGCTCACTTTTGACTTTTCTATCATTTTCTTCTTGGTAGAACACCCACGGTCACCTGGCTTGAAAGAGTTGGATAATAAATAAAAAAATATATATTTTTTATTTATTTTATTTTTTAAAATTCTGAATGTGTATTAGATATACTCGATCGAGAAAATATGCAAAATAAGTCAATAAATGTTTTTTTTTTTAATTTTTAAATTATCACCCCATTACAGCTTATAAACTGGTGATAATTTACAAATTAAAAAAAAAAGATTTATTGA
>JAVFBY010284868.1:0-10374 GCA_034781015.1 Tonicella lineata
TGGCTTGGTGGTTAGAGCGTCTGACTGGCGTGACTGCCGATCCTCCTTCGATGTACCGCACGGGTTCGATTCCCCCAGTGGACCTGCTTAGGTACAGAGAGAGTCACATAGGGGTCAACACAGAGACCAACGATATCGGGTGACACGAAAAACCACCCAAGTAAAGGCTGTCAATATTTCTCTACATATATAAGGTACTGACACACATATTATAATATATATACATGTAATATTGTACATGTATGTTGATGCTAGATATCCCGGCCGGTATAAGAGAGGTCTTTGTACTACTGATGATCAGAGTCAGGTGGTTGCCAAGCGTTTCAAACGCAGCAACCAAAGAAAGTCTTCTCTCATTAGCAGAGGCAGTGAGCACAAACTGCGATCATTAAGATAACGTAACATGGTGTGATTGCCGTCGGTGGGAATGATCGACATGTCTTATATACAATCTGGACACTCGACCTAGCTCACATTATCTGCCTCGTTAGCTGACGGAGGATAGTAATAACCCAAGACTCAGCCCGTAAATTAGCCATCGCTGTGTTATTGCAAACAGTTTAAGTTTATCTGTGCCGTTAACTTGAACATAAACTTAGGAGAAAAGTGGTGGCAATCAGACAAACTACAAATTCGAGATAAAACCTCTACTGACGATACGGTTTTTGCGTAAGGCGTAAAACACAGTACATCAATTTAGCTACACTTTCCGTAATTTTCTAAGATGGACTGCCGAGTTTTAAAGGTTAAAACTCCTATAAACCTCAAATGAGACCGACTCGACTTGAGAGTTCTCGTTAAACAGCTCCTATTGGGATTTCACAAGTCTATCGGATTTACAGAGATTTCCGTACCGCAGACTAAGGCGTTTCAGCATAGATAATCGCTTTAGTCCCTTGTTGTTCGCCACGAACTTCCACGGGAACGTTTAGCTTTTAGCTAAAACCCGTTATGTTGACCGGAAAATCCCCAGGTCTTGCCACCTGATCTAGCCCATTAGAAAGAAGTAGGTCGTATCGAGACCCCGATAAATTGATCTCGCGTCAATAAAACTGTTGCCGGCAAGAACTTCACCAGTGCAAATGAAGCGGCCGCGAGGTACAGAGACAAAATCGTTACAAACATTTGTCGAGCCGGGCTTATTGCTAACAACATCTTTTTTCGAAGGGAGATTTCTAGTTACGGTAATTTTTCTGTCTATTTTATTTTCTTTCAGCTAGTGCTAGTGGCCGTGGATATTGGCTTGGTGATGCTTTGTAGCTGTAAGCTATGTGCCGAGGAAATGAAGCCGTCCCATAAAGCTCCCAGCTATTCCCTCAGGGGCTGAATTCCACGCTCAGGTACTAGATTCCTCAGAACGCTTTTCAAAAACAACCTTATCTCTAAACGCTGATAGTTAACTTGAAATTTCATGATGACTTGTTTGTTTTTCCCTTGTCCAATAGAAATGAGCCGTGAAGTCTTCGTTGTCAGCGAAAACCGTTAACATTAACGGCTGTGTGTCTAAGGTAAATACCATCAAAGCCCAGGGAAAGAGAAACTATCCGATCAGTCTTTTCCAATCTACGACAGAGATCCGCAACAACTGGCATTTCCAAAACCATCAAATTAAAGATGGGATAAATTGGCTTGTTGCTGACAAGGCGGTCACAGCTATGGCGAAGCTGATGGACAGAGAGAATCCCTCACATCTACCTGCCTTGCCAAAATGAGACGCTAGCCAGAAACCTAATACTATAGATGTGCCAATGCGGGTGGCAGTTTAGATACAGGATAACATCGGGATACTAAGGACGTGATTTCTGATCTGAAACAGATGTCGAGGGAAATAAATTGTGGATTTTCTTCTCATTCACATGTGTGGATACAAGGGAGAGGACTACGTTTAGTAAGTCGATAGTTTGATCGGTGATTTGCCCTTTACTTTCACCGCAGCTTATCTATATGACTATTGTAGATACATGCCGAATTTGTGTCTGACTTTCTGTGGATGTAAAAAATATGTTCGTGTAAAATGGAAATAGTTAGACAGCTTATACGGCTTGTCGTAATAATCAATTGTAGCAATCGCCTTGTTAAAGGTAAACGTGAAATAAATATTATAGGGTTTTTCCCTACAAATGGAGATATAGCAGAAGGGAGTATAGGACGGGGCGTCCGGCCCGCCGTAGATCTAGCCCTAGCAATGGTCAATACAAACAGTTCACTTTTAGAGGATTACGAACTAAAGATGTATTTCAACGATAGCAAGGTAGGTTGTATATTGTTATTTATTATATAGAAGATTATTAAACACAAGCACAAATTCTGTAGTGAGCTTTCGTCCAGTATGATCTCTGGACTTTTCCAAACTGACCAGTCCTGATATTATCAGTCTATATACAGTATCTATGTACAACTAAGCAGATTAATTATACTTTATGGGGGTTTTTTGTGTGTATTACCTCTTTATTTAAATAGTATCATCGACAGAATACTTTGCAACCAATGGTGCCAATTATAAAAGTACCCGTAGTAGGGAAAACATTGTGCGTTTTCCCCACTAAATCTGCCGTATTGCAACGACTAAGTCAGAATTTCCCGTGCCCTCTCATTCTTTTTTTTTTCAAAGTTATCATATGATTGCAATAAGAAATCTTCAAATACGAAGCCAAAGCTTTCAAATAAAATAAATAAAAATAAGAGAAATAGATTGATCTAACAGAAAAAAGTCTTCTCGTCATAGGATGACCAGAATAAACTCCCCGATATGCACCTTTAACGTGAGCTGGATCTGGTGAGATAATACAATTTGTACACCTTGTCTTATATTGTGATGGTGAAACGGAGTTACATTTAATCAAATAAATCGATTAAAATAGATTTGAAATTAGGCAACGTTTCATTGTCATCACGATATACGTTGTTTTGTTTTATTACAGCAAAATTATTACAATTTACTATTATTCCCTTTTTACTACTTTGTATTGCCATTTGTATCTATATAGGGTTGAGTTTAGCCCGCATGTTTTGGTAGATTGGCGTAGACTATAAACCATCCAGGAGTATTCCTATGTGGGCCTCAACTGGTAATATATGGGTTCTGAATAGCATCTTCATAAACTAAAACAATGTGTCAGTAGATCATGAGCTTATTACAAGAGGGTTCCACATAGAGCTTGACAATAATTAGGTAATTGTGAAAAGTATACATAAGTTAAATGCTGTGACAGATATTTATGTTGCAAGCCTCGAGTACTGGGTCGATATTCCTCGTATACAGCTAAATGTCCGTTGGGATTTGTGGTGATTTATCACGGTGCAATTTTGACAAGTCTGTTTATTTCAGTCTAGTTGACTCGAGTTCTTACTACTGTTCAATCCAAATCGATCGCACTTTTCTTACAATGATATAAGTCACATATGGATCTACCGACAAACTGTAAGGGAGACAGATCATTATTATGACAGATCTAAGGCCAACATGTCTTTGGGGATCTGACTGGTGAGGACAGGGATCATTGGCAGGTTTGCCATGATCGGGGGGATCTCCAGGGTTTACCACGGCTGATCGATATAGAAAGCCCCCTACCATTACTCCTCTCGGAAACAGATGGTTGTAGCTACTGTAGAAACAAACGGCATCCTTAAAGCCTCTCAGCGCTGCATGACCTATTGTCTTATACTACGCTGGCGTTTTAATCCCTTTTGGTAGCTTGTCACAAATTCCTCATTAATTCATAAACACCATGTCACAAATGTTACGTAATAATTCATACCCGTTGTCCCGTTTTAATCGTGCTTTTATACTAAAGATAGCCTGTTAAACTGTGTGTGAAATATGTACAGATGAATTTAAACTAAACAAATAACTCAGCGATATAGAATAAAATGCCAAAAAATAATTAGTCTATTCTAAATCGTGTTAATTGGCTGTAAATGTAATAATGCGATACAGCTTTTATCAAAAAGGTTTTGTTCCACACTTTTTCATCCGTTTTGTATGCAATATGGACTGTTAACGTGATTGCGAATTTTTTGAGGAACACGTATAAAAGCTCCTAATCTTAAGGTCATATTTCACTGATTAACTGGTTTTATTTTGACGCATGTAAGGGACATTAGATTACACTGACACACGACTAATCAAATTAAATCGAGATATTTTGATCTAGTTGTTTTTCAGAGAGAATGAGGTGAAATTTTCTTTCATTTCTGGATTTGCCTTTTTCTAAACGAATCTCAGAAATTGAATTGTTAAGGACTTTTTGCACAAATCATTATACTGTCAGTTCTGAACGAATCGATTTTGTAAAGTGTGTTGGTTAAAGTACAATTCATTTGGAATTGGACGCTATGCATCAATCTTTATTGTAAAGGAAAACATAAATTGTCACACTGCTTTTGACGTTTAATCGTATTAAGCGGTTCAGTCTATTTGGTAGTGCTAGCCGTGAAGCCCACTTGATATTCTCAGCATAGCTCAGCTGGATCAGTGTTATCCTGTGAGTCTGCTGAAACCAATTTCATGAACATAGAGTAGGTCTGGCAGATAACCCGGCAGTGCGTTACTAGAGTGATTCACTGGTGCATTGGAGATGTCAATACCTGGACTGCAAGCTCGAATTGATCGATTAGTTAGACCTGTATTAAGTCTTAATTCATATGTGTCCTGTGACATCCCGGAATTTATCAACTGTCCCATTCAACCATATACACTGCCCAATTGTATATTGCCCGCAGGCTGTAGAACCGCTCCAACGCTCCATCAAATATTGTCTAAATTGTAAACAGTATGGTTTAATTTCCAATGCCACAAATCGGTCATGTTTGCCTCCTAGGTGTAAACAAAATGTCACCTAAAACGTAAGCTGTGAAACATTCTCTCTCTCTGTCGACACATATTTGTTATTGTAAATGTGAATCATTAATTTCCACCATTATAGAAATGTGCGTTCAGTTTCTTTGAACTACGGGATGTCTTTAAAAGAAGAAAGTTGATATGACAAACGGATATAAAATAGTCATATCAGTTTTTATAAATGCCAGTGTTATATGGGATCCATTATAGGTTCATAATTTTGTTATTAATTTAATGGTTTTGCTTATTAATGTATTAACACCAGGCGGTCCATTTTAAATAAATAATGTCAATAGGCCCTATGGCAGTATTTAGACGAGTTTAAATGCCAACGTATATTAAGCTGGTTTAACTTCACCCACTTTGTATGTTGCTTTAATAGATTCGGTTTTAACGTTCAAACTGTGGTAAAATGCCCGCCTCAAGGGACCTGGTTTGATGGGTTTAAATGCCCCGGATAACAACAGACGCAGACCCGTTACAATGTCGTTTCTGAAAATAAACCAGCTGAACTTTGCCAGTGTGATACTGTACACATATGTAAAACGATTTAAACCTAGTTTGCCAGAGGTCAAGTAAAATTTAAATCTGCTAAGACTTTGAACTGGTTTAACTTCAAGCCGTGTGAACGGGCCTTATTTAATTCCATGATTTATATACCAACGGTTTGGGTTGGGCAATAACACGGAACTCAATGAACACATTTCACTCTATTTTGTGCACAGCTCTTGTGAATCTGATTCCTAGGAAATTTCTTTACAAAAAACTAGAGCGCAAGTTGTGTAGTTAAATTTGTCCAATTTATCTGTAGATCAATTACTGCAAATAATAGTGGACTATCAATTTTTTTTAATGTTTTTATATGTGTACAAACTAGCGATAGTTTCTATAGTTGACCGGTTTCCCGAAAAATGTGAACACGTTTGCTGCCTTTTGGTAGCCTACAATACATTCCGATGGATCGTTTAAAGAATATGGATAATGTTATCTTCAAAAATTAAAAAGGGTTTTAACTGTATTACAGGGTTATTTTTAAAAAAACTTACTGACATAATAACTGATGACCTAGTGCATTAATGCGTGAAAGCTTCAAAAGAATAGTCTGTGGCTGATGACAATAGTGACCTAAGTTTTGCAGTAGTATCGCAATTATGTTGTGGACTATCGTTATACAATCACTACAGTCAAACAAGAGGCAATAGTCACCTCTAATTACAAGTCATCATTTAAATGCCAATAAAAAGTTGGGTTTACGTTGTGTAAAACTTACCGGTAATAGGGTCTACTGATCAAAGTTACATTATGATACTGAATTTGTACCGAGAGCCGATAAAAAAAGTTTCTGGCTTTATGCTGTATAAATCCTAGCGGTAATTAGCAGGTCTACTAATCAGTTTTAATACACTATGGTACTGAATTTGTACCGAGAGCCGACTATTGCTGGAGAATGTCGAACAGGCAGCAATTAACACTTTCTTTGAACCGGTCTTTACTTTAAAGCCTTCCATTATACGGTTCTTGTCATGGATTTTTTTTACACGAACGTCTCCTTTTTCACGCAGTTGCCAGTCATTGGGGGCAGTTGAGGTTAAACATTGTCAGTCTATCGCTCCCAGCTGAGCCTAATAGCTACCATTAACGCTCTGATGATTGATGTTCCGGTCATACTGCACACCGCTATTTACATGCTGTAATGGTATACCTCAAAATAGGCCCCTAATAAACTTGTCAAATTTGCCAGTCAGTGGTCAGGTCTTGTTGGGGGTATGCCCTGTCTAGATTAGCAGTCTTACGTAGAGGGTTGCAAATTCGCCCACAACAGCAATTCGAATGTTTTTTTTTCTCCTGTAAATGCAAGTTTAGCGCATTATTTTATTTATTCACATGTACATTAAATTTGAAAAGTACAGATTCGTATATTTCGTACCTTTTAAAATATATTTCCATGTTGCTGTCATCCCGGTTTGGGTTAATGGTCTAATCCCGGTTTGGGTTCTGACCTACGGCATGAATCAGACAACTAATTGAATTACTTAGTCAAAAGAGACTGCAACTCATGAGAAGAAGGCCATCTAGCAATCTACAGTTTTCAAAGAACATATTTTGATTAAATGGAGGGGTCTGAACGTTGCCCAGTGTTTGTGATGTTACCCTCTCAATGGTTTGGTCAGTCTTCATTGTTTGCTGAATCACGTACAGGTAGTGATGCGTGGACGTGACGGGGTTAGTGATTTGAAGGTATAGAGGATATGTGGATATCTCAACCAGATTAATTCGCTCTCTAATTTCGCTTAACTGAACACAGGATGGATTCGATGCCATCGGTCCGAGTTCATCAAAAGGCAGAAAGGTCAGTTCATAATTAGGAGAGTGTCTATAGAGGACGTGCCTCTTGTCCTTAATAACATTCACTGTCGTTCTCGTGTGTACACACAACAGAACAATAGATAAGATTATTCAAATCAATTCAAGAGAAAATGGGTGATCTTCGTGGCGCCATTGTAATCATTCCTGTTGGTTATTTATCTATATACAGTATAACTTATACAGTAGACTTGCATAGACTTATACACGTATAGGAATAAACTTCCATAACAATGCGTATATTCTGTTTAGTATGGATATAAATTGTGTCACCTTAATCTATAATGTAATATTATAGTTGCAGGCTTAAAATTGAGAAATAACGGTTTGGGGTTTTACCTAAAATCACTAAGATAACTGCAAATAAAAAGGAATTGTCAATTGTTTTGGAATGAGGCGAAACCGCATCCCAAAACAGTGGACAGTTCCTTTTTATTTGCAGTTATCTTAGTGATTTTGGGTAAAAAAAACAACACCTTTATTTCTATTCTAACATATCATCTAAAAAACATAAAAACCAAAATTGAACATTTGTAGCCTTTTCAGTTTAAACTTCACTCAACCCTGAATAGGGAAATGGGGAAAGCCACCGAAGAGAACACGTGACAACATTCGATTCGGACGGCTCCATGTTTTTTCCAGAGGGGTGAAGAGAAAAGGGCAACATGATGTGCCTAAATTTTGTATACATATATCCTAAATTGGTTTTAAAATCTTGGTAAGTGCATACATTTTGCTAATAAACATAACACGCTGCCAAACTTGTTAGGCTTCCATTTAGATAGATGATATATTGATTTTTAAATGGAAGTGGCAGACAACATGTCACCCCTGCACTGATTGTCGATTTGAACATTTCCATAGAACGTCGTGATGTCAATACTTCCTTTATGGAACATATCATGACGTAATTTAGTCTTTACATCTAGTGACAGTTTTAGGCAAAACAAGCTTCTATTCTTTGTGTATTACTGATTTCGCAGATGTGTTAGAATATGTCTTAACATTACAGTACCAAGATAGGGAAGACATAAAATTATATGTATTGCCACCTTACGAGTGCGTTCCCTAAATTTTACAATATTATGATTAATTAGGGATGACACTTTCTGGATAATCGGATAACAAATGGTTTCACTGCAATCAGCTTTGGGAACTTTGCCATCAACTTACCAGGGGGGAGGGAATGACCACCAGCTAAACCCCAAATGACCATGGAGTCTCCTCCATGGGCTGACGAACCTACTTTTTCAGAGAAAGCCAGTTGGTTTAGATGAAGGGCATTAACTGTTGGCAATTCGGCGCTTGACTGATGAGTTCAATTCCCGTGCGGGGCTTAGTCGGCAAAGTTGCATAAACTATTATATGCTGTAACTAAGAAACTGCGATCCGTAAATAACGAAAATACTGCTAATGGTCTCTTTCTAATAGGCACAAAAATTATTTCATTCTCTACATTTGCTTGGTAAAAAAAATTAGACGAACTATATTATATTGTCCAGAGTTGGAAAGGTATGTTTGTTTGATTGTGGTTTAACATCGTACTGGGGGTATTTCGCCTATATAACGAAGTTCCAGCCCAATGGTTAGAGGAAGCCACCCCTGGAGTCACTGGCAACATAACAGACGAGACAGCACCAGGACAGAAAGAAAGACGAGAAAAACATGACATCACAAAAAATTCTACTTCCTGATGCCCCTCAGCCCAGTGAGCACCAGGGCATCAGGAAGATCCCGCCCAACCACCCGCTGAAAGGGCCTGATAAGAATGTTTGTAGTGCTTCTCTTTAAAACGTGCCTTTTCATCGCATTGTATCTTTTTTATATTGCAGGCTCACGTGTACAATGGGGGAATCGTGAATGCTGCAAAGGGAGATAATATTGGACTCTGGCGTCGTGTAATGCATTCGAAAATGACGCAATTTTATAACGTCACGGACGTTTTTCTTCTGTAACGTCATTACTATGAGTCACATTTGAATGCATTACGCGGCATCAGGGTCCAAAATTATCTCCCTTTACAGCATTAACATCAATAAATCATTTTGTGAGTTTTGACCCACTTAAGACTCTTTCTTGTGGATGCAGGACCCTAATAATCGTCCACATGATTAAGCCATGTTTAATGTTCAATTTTAATTGACATTCTCCTATTCTTATCGAATTTGTTCCTCCGCTTTTTATTAAGACATATTTGGAACTTCAGTTTAAAGCTTCAGCTAAATTATTTGTGGCAACAGAGACAGGCACCGTAGGAAACATCGACCAAAAGTCTTTACGTCCATAAAATTCAATCATGTAAAATTTATTCATCGTCAACTAGATTTGAACTTACATAATAATTTATTTTTGGTGACATATTACCACTTTATTATTTATGTATGTGTGAATTATGTGTGATTTCAGGATTTACTTCAATGACTAAAGTGACATTTCACTGCAGCGAGACACCACTTAATAAATTTAACTCTGACCCATGACCTTGTCGGAAAAACTATTTGCATGTCGTCTGTTTAAAATTTTGGAGAATTGGATGACAGAGTTCATTGCCAAACCGAATCACACAATTCGTTTCGCATCATATTTCCTCTGATAAATAAAACTACAGAGTGCTGTGTTGGGAATAAAGACAAACAGTATTTAATAACTGTTTTCTCAACAAAGTTGCACAATATGATTCATCTAAAATAATAAACATTTGTGGAATATTTTTTTATCACTGGCAAATGTGTTGTCTCGAATAAAGTTAACTTTTCTCACACTGACATGTTGTGATCAAAGCTGATTAGAATGGCCGGGAAAGTTGCCATTCTTTATAAAATTTTCACTGATATAAAGAATGAAAATGACATTGCACAGTGAATCATAAATCTACAAAATATTGATATCTTCAATTTAGATTATGTTTTCGAGACATCACTGTTTTCAATTAAGATTATGTTTTCTAGATATCATTGTTTTCAATTTATATTATGTTTTCTAGACATCAATGTTTTCAATTTAGATTATGTTTTCTAGACATCACCGTTTTCAATTTAGATTATGTTTTCTAGACATCAATGTTTTCAATTTAGATTATGTTTTCTAGACATGAATGTTTTCAATTTAGATTATGTTTTCTAGACATCAATGCTTTCAATTAAGATTATGTTTTCTAGACATCAATGTTT
>JAVFBY010284979.1:0-10372 GCA_034781015.1 Tonicella lineata
AAATGTTCACGCCACAGCGTAGCTGAAATACCGCTGAATGTGGCGTAAAACACCAATCAATCAATCAATCAATCTTCTTCTTGTTCTTGAGGTGAAGCTATTTGAAAAAATGCTAAGTTTTTTTATTCCTTATCCATTGAACATGAAACTTAGACTGATTACTCCTCGCGGTGTAACGCATCGATTGACGGCCTTTGATTTTGAATAGATTTTGTAAATTATCTTTAACAGGAGTCAACATTCCGGCTGTTTTAGTATAACCATAGGTAAGGAAGCAGGGGATTTCTTCAAATGGAGTCAAAATCCCGGCTGTTCAATCCGATTGATGCATTTTCTGGACAAAGAAGAAATTTCTGAAAGTGCTTTCCTCAATACTATGGGGAATCCTGTTTTACAAAAGTGTACTAATAGTATATCCTGTCACAAGTCATTTGGCTGATTTCAGAATGTATATGCGTTGAAAGAGTTTTTAGTTCAGTTGAGAGTTCTTACAGGTGGTAATTGACCAATCTGCATCCAGTGTGGAGAAACGAAGGGTATGGAAATTTTGTATTCAACCAGTTTTATTCGTCGATCCAGACGTCCAGTGTTCTTAAACAGTCTCTGTCATTAGGACTATTTGGTTTATAATAATACTTACCGGAATGTGAGCCAGCCCAGCTGCATCGTGATAATCTTATAGTAATAACTATCAGCATTACATTTGTGCGACATTCCTCTCACAAAACTTTGTTTGTAGCTGCCAACAAATATCTACAACAATTGTAAGTCACATTAACATCTGCGCTTGTTTTTATCGTACTTTATCTTGTCGTAGTGGCTTTAAACTCTTGGACAGAAAACTGTATTAAAGTGAATTTAGAGTCATTCGGTCTCTACACACTACAATATAAAAATGTTCAGGCAAATTGATTGATTGCTTGATTGATTGTTAATTTACGCCACATTGAGCGGTATTTCAGCTACAATGTGGCGTGAACCTTTTAGCAATTTCTAAATTTCACAACCTTAATGACTTAACTGTTCCAAATCTAAAGCATCCAAGACTGAAAATCAAAACGGCAAATAAAATCAACAAAAAAGGACAGACATAAGCGTTAAGAATTTAAAATATATTTAACATATATATTTAACATAAAATACCATCATTTTAATCGTACAAATTGGAGGATAGACAAATATCTTCAAACCCTCTTCACACAATATTGTAAGACCACGAAAAACACTATTTAAGTCGTATTCTGTAATACAAATCCATCTGACCAAGGAACCTGACAATATAGCCAGCAATGTTGCCAAGACCGTACATCAGGATCAGAAAACAAACAAACTGAAAAACAGACATAAGTACTGACATTTTAGGATTTTAAAAAATCAGCATTTAAATTGTTAAAAATTACAAAATTGAAACCAGAAGGTTTTTTTTAAAACTATACCTACAGTATACGTGCGTAGAGGTGGTTCAGGCGAGCCACCACATCTATGTGTTCTGTTGGCTTTTTACCGAGGGTTGACCCCTAGGGGTCGCCCAAGAGTAGGTGGAGGTGGTGGTTGGTCGTCCACCTCCATTCCGCCTGAGGCATCAAAGCCAGGCAAATTGATTAAATTCGCAACTCGATGGGCGACTGGATTAAACGGGAAAACGCAAAATCTCGATAATATGTTTTACAGTTACTCTATTTTGAAGAGAGTCGCTTTTATAGTATTAAATTACACAAACATTATTATGTTTAACGTACGAATATAATTAAAAAGATGTTATTTGTAAAAAAAAAAATAAGTTACTTCCACCACTAGCAACATGTAAGTCATGATTAAACACTGTAAATTACTAGTGTTTGCTTTATAATTGATCGATTGATTGATAACAGCACCGTGCTTGATTGACTGATTGGTGATTAACGCTTTGCTCAAGGTATCTAACCTATATGATGGTATAACAGCCAAATATGGTGTAAAAAACATGCTTGTCGTCACCGGCAACCCCAAAGACAGAATAGGACAAGGACTGAACACAATAAATCTTCTCCTGGTGCACTTTACTCATAATTTGAAGGAATTACTGCCGTCGATCTAAAAGGCCATCAGCCTTGCCTATAAGCATAGCCTGTGTACTGAAGTAACTGAAATAAAGTTTTATTGCATTCATCTTGCACCTTGTATTTACTTTAAAACAAGCATTAGGCATTTTTGTGGATAATATATCTACATAACGTTACGACGGAACTTTCAATCTGCAGTTCACGTAGTTACGAATAGTTAAATCTCCTTAACGAAGATGCTGTTGTATTCAAGTTGTGTTGCTGAAAACAATACATCACTTAAACGCAATGTGATGTGATCGCAGGTGAATGACCGTTAAATGCCTGGCTTAAACAGGCTGGAAATAAACGTTTAAGCGACATAGTTCCTGTGCTGGGATTCCCCCCAAGAGCTGCAGATGCTATATTGATAGAAATACATCGTGGATACAGTCTTAATCGCTGAGCATTACGCTTCGTGACAGGTAGTATTATGGTTTTAAGAAATTCTGATACGAACATGAACGTATGGCCTATTCACATAAACCCATGTTAATTCAATGGAACCATTTTGATGGAAAACAGATCAGAAATTTCCAAACAAGATAAAATCTATCTATCCCAATGTAAGCCCTACTCAGACAAAATCCGATGTTGTTGGTTATAGGCTTACAGTTTTCCTCGGAGAAGCAACCTTTTCTATATGAAGATCAACATATGTCAAGAGTATTATTCGTTTAAATCAAATGACATGTTAATGGAAGTCTTGTTGGAAATGGATTTTCCAAAGTATTTAAGTCATAGATAATCTATATATTTCATTAATTTAGATAAATAAAATTGTTCCTCATTGATAATCGAAACCATTACATTTGGCTAGAAGGCCCAACACTATATCGACTGAGCGGCAAAGGCCGATGATATATTGACCCAAGGTTTCACCCAAGTATATGCTGCCACTGATAAACCTGCCTTAAATAGCTTATTTTGTTTTAGAAATTATCTACAAATGTACTTATGTTCGAGTAATTCCGAAAATCTGGTTCTGGCATATACTAGTAAAGATTTTATAAATGTAAATAAACAAAATTGTACTTGCCACTCTCAGAAATGAAACCCGGCAACTTTGGCCAGCAGAGGAAATACATTGCGACTGTGTCACAGAGGCCGATGATAGAGTGGCCTGATATTATTATCCACGCACAGCCTGCCAATATATCCCTCCATGTAAAACTATGAGCAATAGTCTATTGGGTGACCACCACCACCAGATCCACCTGCCTCAGGGCAGCCCAGTAAGCTCCGGACTCGGATTGAGCATCGAGACGTGATTCTTGGCAAAGCATGTTGTGCACTGTTTTGCGATTTATATTATCCGCATGATTGCTTGTTCGGTCTTAACACTCATTGATAAGCATGAGCTAAAAACAAATCGGTTTTAAAATAAAAATAAATGATATAAATGATTGATATAATTTTAATATTTATCTGTGATTCATGTTGTTGATATTGTACTTTTATCTTAAATGATACATATATTGTAAGATTTTTAACAATTGTATCTGTCCAATTCAGTTTATTTCATTTCACTTTTTGATGTACGGCCTTAGATGCTTGAGGGTATAATACTTGGAGATCATGATATGTAAAATATAAACCGTAAAAATGTTTACGCCACAGCGTAGCTGAAATACCGCTGAATGTGGCGTAAAACACCAATCAATCTATCTATGTATAGTTATATACTTTAATCATATTATTATGTTCTGTAATGTATACATTTGTTTTTGTTTGTTTTTTTATTTTATTTGTTGAGGAGATCCCCTAGTGGCCATGTTCCTGTGGGCTATCCTTTATAAACAAATAAAGAATAAAATTAAATTAAATAAAGAATTAAATTAAATTGATTTAAAAGATTTGCTTTTCTGACTTTTCATGTGTACTACGTCACATCATACGTTATGACATTTTACTCTGCCCCAGCTCCAGTTAGCCTATCTAAATGGGAGTTACATACTTCTAGTTAATAGGCAACACTTCTGGAGAGATCTATGGAATGTGTTTAACAAGGGAAAGTAACTGTGGATTTCAGTCTCTTTATACTTTTCGTGTACAAAATAAGTTTCCTTACATTTAATTTTATGGTCTGCAATCAATACAACACCCTATCTGTTGACTATACAATTCAATGAGACACGTATTCGCATCTATATAAGATCCTTACATTTTAGACAACTAGAATAGTGGTTATAACAACCAGGGCATGCGCTGGTCAGGATTCGGTCCCGATAAGAAGAGCCATGCATGTATCATCTGATTTTGTAAATACTTTTTATTGATCTAAATATAATAACAAAAATCGAACAAGGATAAACCAATGTTGAGGTTCCCTGGTTTACTCGAATACTTGTTTCTTGTTAATTGGACGGGTTGCAATTATTGTCCATTGATAGTATGGACTTTAGGATTGATTGAGATGACAAATCCTTATTGGTTTACAAGAAGATACCATTAAGCTGAGTAGAGGCAGTTAAGCTCGAACAAGTCTTCTACCATCTACCACATCTGAGGAGTAATAACATGCACACATTCTGGATAAACCAAAGGTTAACACTATGTAACATAGAAGGCTTTTGTGTTTTGTTAATGGCAAGCAATGACATTCAAACCTAGCCATAATAAGTAGCGCATGCAATTAGATATCCCCCGCGACCGTATATGTTATTTTTTCATTTGAATATTGCGTCTAAAGTAAAATATTTTCAGAAAATTTGAAAATATAATATATACAAAGAGGATATTTGTCGTTTATTGGTAAATATATATATTTACTCGAGTGGATGAGAAAATCAGTATCCACGAGTGCAAATGCGGATTTTGCTCATTATTAGAAGTGATAATGACCCGTCTGAGTTTGTTGCCGATTAAAAGACACTCACGACACGAGAGTAAGTGTTCATTGGGAATAGTCTATTACTACATGTAAGTAGTCAATTTTAGCTCTCCAGACAAAATTCATTCATCCTTTTTGGCAAAAAAAAATAAGACACGCTTTGTTAAAATGAAAGTGAGTGGAAAACATAACGCAATAAAAACAAGCCGATAAGCTGGGATGGCACATGTTAATATATTTTGTGGAGGGTATTGACTTGATAATATACATGTAAGGTTAAATGGCCATTAGTGATACTTTGGCGCAAAACATGTCAATTGTCCAATAAAATCAGTAATCCTGAACTTGAAATTGCCCTTGAACCGTAAGTCACCTGGGCGAAGTGTAAGAACTAAGTGACCTCTACAGATATGCAAATGTGCCAATTTATTTGGTTGAGGGGTGTAGCTGATAGACTTATTTCAGATCCATTTTCAATGTCGCAACCTCTCGCCAAGAAGAACCTAAAAAGATTTTTTTATAAAATTCCGTTGATAGATTATTTTTGTGGAGAGTATAGAGTATGACATATGTATGCATTTTAAAGCCCATTAGTAAAAACTGTAGGAGGAGCTACAATTGGCGCGAGACATGTCAATTTCCACCCGAAATGTGACATTGGAATTTACTTTTGACCCAGAATTCTGTTGTAGTACTAATTGGTATCTATACATATTTACAGTTTCCGAATCGATGCTGTAGGTGTAATATTTGTTATGAATGACCTTTGAAAATATTTATTGCTTTCTTTTGTTCACAAACACCGACAATAATGTGCCAAGGGTGGAAAAGAAGGCCGTCTTAACTCTAACGTGTAAACTAAATACTTGCACTGGTAGATTTTAAAACAACGGTCATGATGTCAGTACATGTACATGTAGTACTGGGAAAACTATAAATTTACAACAGCGAATTATCCATTATCCACCGTCTCATAAGTGTAATACCCTAGAGCACGGCGTGAACCTATCTAACTGATGAAAACTGTCCCGGAAATACCAGTGGCGATATCACATGATTTTCAATATTGGCCGACATGTATATCCCCTTTTTTATATACTATACTATCTCACTGCTTACTATTTAATGAACAGATTTTGAAAATGTAAAAGCCAATACCATCATAGCCTATGTATATGAGATTAAAAAGATATAGATATATTGATTCTATCCATAGCCTAAGTGAATATTGTTGCCAGCCTTGCCTTTTTGCTTCGTTATGAATTTCTCAGATAGTTACTGCCCGGTATGACTTTACAACAGAACATCCGCCTTTGGTTTCCATCGAATCGGTGTATTAACAGCAATGTAACGATTAATGAAAACGGGCGATTGACCAAAAATCTAGAAGACTATCGCAACGAATTAGTTTCTCGTGCATCGGTCAAAATAATGAGAACAAAATTAAAAATTCTTCAAGCCGGTTTTGTTTAACACTAGTCCTGTAATAGTAAATACGAATTTAAAGGAGAGTTGTAGATTCAGATTTAACTTTAATTTCAGAAAACCTGTGGAGTAATGAACAAGTAGAAATTAGCTGTAGGCCAAATGGTCTTAATGACTGTTTCACTAATCTAGGCTAATGTAATTTAGGCTAGGAGAAACTCATTTGCGATCAAAGCAAAATCAGTCTTCATTATAAAGTACAATATTCCCTGACAATTTACAACGGCATAGGACGATAATTAAGTTAATAAAAACAAAATAAAAATTAATTTATGCTTTTTTTTTTGTCATAAGTGTTAAAGACGATTTTCATTTGAAATGCGACGGGTAGCACAGCTTTAACAGTGCTAAATAAATATAAGGGTTAGGTCTGGGTTTTCCACAACCAGTACTCGTCAGTGGTTTGTGTCTCTTAGGTCATTGCAGATTGATCTGTTTGATATCAGGAACGCAAATAACTAGAATACTTTTCCGACTACATAAAGTATAGTACATAGGATGCGAAATTACATATGACTACGAGTAAGGTCTGAGAATGAACATGAAATCAGTAAATGAAAGATTTGACAAATGAGACAATGTGTAGGAGTAAAGATATTTAATGTATCAATCTAGTTTTGATAGATTTTAGTTACACGAACTCTGAATTGTCATTAATTGGACAGGCTGAAACATTATCTTTCCTGTCGGTGGATAATAGGGCTAATCAATGAGCAATGATGTCCACTTCACACTCTGAAATTATTTCTTAAACATTTTATTTCCAACGTCAACTTGACAAATGGAGACAGAGCAGCGCGGTGGACATTTGACGCAGTGTTGGCGAGTCCTTTATTGGTTTAACAAGAAAATGCAGTTAAGATGGTCAGGGTTCGTTCAACTGCGTTCAACTGCTTGTTAAGACCTTCAACCTGTCAAAGAATTTGAGAAATGTGCTCTCGCAGACCACCGTTAAATCAAATGGGCGTCTGTAGATGTTACATAGGTTAAGTCCAATAAAGCGATTCTGGTGACATCATTTGAACCTTCAACTTATAACAACTGTTGAGAGTCAAAAAATATATAGTCCAACATTGCCGAAATTGATTCTTGACAAGGGTTTTAAAATAAACCGTATAAGAATGAATCAACATACATCCATGCGAATTTTTTCTTGGACTTGTAACTTTACTCCATACTCAAGTTTTATTTCACATTCTCTTCCTCGAATAAGTACAAACAATTTTGGCACGATTTTCTCTTTGGTGTTCAAGTCTATAGACTGGTGTAGTGGCCAGCTTATTAAAGTGTCCACATAGTGCTTTTATTCAAAATATCTTGTTATGACTGCACACTAGTTTTTTTAGCCAAAATTAATTCCTTTCTTAAAATCAAGTCGTATTATTTGCGCGTAAATTTCCCTTATTACTCTTCTTAGAGAGAATAGGCGTAATACCAAGTTGGAAGTTACCATTGGTTATTTGTACATGGATGCAGCATGTTATATCGAAGGTCATCTAGTGTACTTTTACACAGATAGGGTCCAATGCTGTAATATTGGTAAGATCTATTGAATTTGTTCAGCATCGGAGTGCAACCCTAATAGTTCAGACTGTCTACATGTTATGCACAATTATTCCAACCGGTATTATTGTCTATACAAATGCTGTCAATACAATCATGAAACCATGAAACAGATATAATTAAGTGTGACGTTAACACTGGATTGGTGTATTGAAATGAATGCTGTCCTATTTAATGACGTTCTAGAGTGCATCTCTCGATTTCGTAAATAATGTTATAGTTAAAAAGGTATTTACAGAGTCTACAGGCAAGGCATTTTATTAATGATACGCTTTGAATAAACCATTAGACAACCTACAATTATTGACGCCAAACCAAGAATGTATTTACCCGAAGCCTAGCTTGTCATTACCTGCGTTAACTGGAATCGTTGTCTGTCATTCGTGTGGGCAGTGTAATTAATCATTAGGATATGTCAGTTACTTCATGCTTCTAAATTATTTCTTAGCATTTAATTTTCAAGGTCGACCTGACAACTAGAGGACGACAAGTTCATAGGAAATTTGATCACAGAATTGGCGAATTCACGGTTTAACAAGAAGATCCAGTTAATCTGATTATAGTCAGTTGAAGTGCGGCTTGAACATGTCTTCAGCCATTCAAAGAGTTTGAGAAATGTGTAAAGAACAGAGCTTAATGGAAAGGAAGTCTGCGGATGGTACAGTCACTGTTCAATAATGCGATATTGGTGACGTTTATTTGATCTTATAAGCAATTATCGACATCTGAAGAGTTCAACCTTTACGCTTCACAGATACACGTATATTTACTTTATAATGTATCATGTTCTCAGCGGTAGTTACTTAACCAGAGTTCAGTACTGCGCTGGTAATAACGTTCACCTTTATGGAATGGTATCAGAAAAGAACGAGAGATATCCACCAGAAAGTCCAGTGTTTCTACATTCCGCATGTAGCCTATAGCTTCTACCCATAGCACATCCACAAATGTTTATATTCATAGCTGCAGTGACTAGTGCAGTGATTCTCATTTTTGTGTTGTATTTAATTAGATAACCATTGCTTGACATGACTTGAGACAACTACATCCGTCTTCGACCGACACTATTAATAACAGATGCGGTGTTTAATTATACTCTGCGCCGAAAAACAATCAAAAAGCCTACTGGGTGATTAACTTTTTATTTGGTTTCGCGAGCATCTACCAAAATATTGAAAACTTAATATATCATTAAAACAGGATGTAAAGCAGATATTAAATTTTAAAAATGTGTCCAAGATTATGACGTAATAATTAACACAAAATCAGAGATTAGGCAAACGAGACATGGTATAGGGGTTTATCGAGTTTGAGGGTTTATCGACGTGGATTTAACTAAGTCGTCAAGTGTTGATTTTATTTACTCTATTTCTAGCTTCTTATAATTAGACGAACTGGAACCAATGTCTGTCGTTCGTGTGGACACAAGGATTAATCCTAGCGTAATGATGGTCACTTCATGCTCTGAAATTGTTTCTTAATCATTGCATTTACAAGGTCAACTTGACAACTGGAGGCCAGGTAGCCTGATCGAAATGTGGCTGCTGTATGGTAGAGTCAACATCCCTTATTGCTTTAACAAATAGCCAGTTAAGCTTATTAGATCCAGTTCAAGTAGTGCTGCCTTCAACAAATCTTAAGAGTTCGAGAAGTGTGCACTTGCGTACAGTCAGATCAAATGGAAGGGCCACACTACAACTGCTGTACAAAATTAGAGCAGACACTTTGATGATGATAATAATATACGAAGGTACTTCGTTTAAAGCGCCATATACATTTTAGTACATAATTTGATTTAAGGTCTTGCTGGACCCCTTTGGCTCAGAATCGATGAATTTTTGTTTTCTTCTTAAAATAAAAGTCAAGTTTTCAATCTTTATGTTGGCCGAAAAATTGTATCGAAATTTAGCTTTTCTATGAGTATATTGTGGCTGTTGGGCAGGTGTTACGGGTTAAGACGATTATCTTGCGTTAAAGCTCTCCCGATGACCGAACCAATTAACCGCTACAAATACCTGTAGAGCCTAAATTGGCCTTTTTAAGGCATTTAATATTTTTGGCACATTCTACAATTAAAAGCCTATTTCTAAAAAAAAAACGCTCATCGTAGAAGCATCAAATTTGTTCATAGTAAAGAGCACAGTGTGCGCTTATAAGTTCGTCCTATATTTTTTTAAATATGCTCTGAAAGATTTGTTTTGCGTTTTTTTTAGCTTTACTAAGGTTGGATAGATAAAAACTTCTACCTAAATTGCTCTAAGCAAAAAAAAATAAAAAATGAGGCACGGTTTTTTAATTTAACGTCTATACTATATCATGAACTTATTTATGTGGTGATATACATATTGGACTCTGAGAAATACAGTGTAGGCCTCGAAAAACGCAGCGTATTTTTTCTGTCGAGGTTAAA
>JAVFBY010285090.1:0-10372 GCA_034781015.1 Tonicella lineata
GGTTTCGCGGGAATTCGAACCCTCGTCCTCGAACTGTGAAGCCCACAGTCCAGCTTTCTATCTTAGTTTTAGTTTCAGTTTCAAATTTTACTTAAAGTCGGAATATCAGTTACAAAGTAAAAACATTAGCTAAAAGCTATTGATCCGACACAAACATAATAATAAGACAAACACCATTAATAAAAACAATGATAAATAGATAAGCTTGTATAGAGAGATAAGCTTGTATACTGAGCTATGTCCAGACCGACATTTTGTAGCCAAACTTGCGTATGTAAATACGTTTGGCCTTAACCGATGACGTCACTTCTTCTAATACGTAGGTTTTAACAATAACCTTTCATTGCAGGTCAACAAACTGAGGGGTTCTGCAGTTCAAAGCGCATCCAACTGAGCCACGGGGTGGAGTTCAGGGTGCTTGTTAGTTTTGACAATGGTAAAAAGTATGAATCGAGTGTTGAATGTAGTGTACACACACTAGAGACAAGTCCTCAACAGGGAATTCAATGTTAAGGAGTAACTGAGTCAATATATTAGCGACTCATTCAAATAGCGATAAATGATAGAAACCTCATAAATGTAATAAATAATCGATAAACCATGACTACAAAATCATCAAACTCCTATAAGTGACCGTCAAGCCAAACTATGAAAGGCAGACAAGATGGCTTCCCAGCGATCGCTTAAGAAGAAATAGGGATGGAACGGATAATGATTGCTTTATTCATTCCCATATGATTTCACTTTTTATTACTGGGAGGGAATTGTTTAATAGACCGCTGACCGAGATACATCCCTGTAATGAAGACGACATAATTTGAGTGCCTTTATTTAATTGGTTAATGGCTGAAGCCTTGCACCTTGTCTTTGCTATTGTCTCCCTAATCTCATATAATTTCCCAAGTAGTTTATATCAAATACCCCTGTGATTTGGCCGAGCGAAATAGCGAGAGGCAGTTAAACGTCTTCGGCACATAGGCGAATCCAGTCGATCGATGTTATATTAGAGGGCTGAAGTCTCGGAGCGATGCAACACGCAGGGTACACGTTAGCGTTCCATTCCGCTCTCTAGTAGCTAAGAGAAAATGAGATATTGGACTATGCCTTAATCATTCAGATCAGAGAGCCTATAATTAGGAGTAGAATGATCTAACAATGGTGAAGCCCTTGTCTGACAAGTCCCCTCATCTAATCCCCGCTATTTGGGCTTATCAGAGATTCGCGTGGCAGACATCAGGACTTATCGGTGTCCTATTTTGAAAATCTCCAAACAACCCAATAACTGCACGTTTCCAGATCAGTTGTCTTTACAGCCGTATAAGTAACTTGGGCCGATAGACGGGACTTGATTGGATCCAACTCCGATTGGAAGTCGCAGGTTAGGCTAGCGTGGAATAAAGCAGCTCGCCAATGAAGGTCCGCTTCACAAGTACCTAACGGCTAAGGCGTTTGGAAGCATGGATTTACTGGCCTCCTCTAGCCGTATCTTTACTGCCGCCAGACAATATTTGTTATCAGTGCAGATTGTCTTTCTACTCGGTTTCGTTTTCTTGCTGGAGGCTGAAAGCAAGACGTTTATCAAACAGATGGGAGTTCGCTCCGTTCGAACAAAGTATGGAAGAGTTCGAGGGGTTCTCATTGAATTTCCTAACAGAGAACTTCGGCCAGTGGAGGCTTACTTTGGACTTCAATACGCCTCTCTTCTTAACGGGAATTTACGGTTCATGCCGGCCACAGGCCCAACAGAAGAATGGGAGGGCATCCGGGTGGCCTTAAAACATCGACCACCATGCCCTCAGAAAATCATTGAAGATGCTCAACTTTTAAAAATGTATCCCAGAGTGATCGCAGAGCAGCAAATACGGTTGAATTCGTTCGTGCGTGACCAGCGGGAGGATTGTTTGAACTTAAACGTATATGTTCCCACGCCTGGTGAGTAAGATTTCTATTTTTCTCTCTTATAAAACAGGGAAATTTAATCTTGTCGTTAACATTTCAACCAATGTTGAATGCATTTCTGTATCCGTTGCTCTTTATTCTTCTAGAAAAAATAAAATAAAAACATGTTCAAATGTCAAGTGTTTTAAAACCACACAGTTGACAGTTTGCAGAAAAAACTGTTTTGAATTCTGGAATAAAATATAACAGAACAGCTAATCTGTTGCATGTTTGAGCACTTCCCGACGAACAAGGCGAGAGGGTAACTTTAACCCATTCCGGCAAAAACACATAGAAGTCGATTGATATTGACAGTGTGTGAGGAAAAAATACTTCACTTTTGGAAAAGTAAAGAAATCATGCGACCAACAAGTGATGTTTTTATTTTTACTGTATCGACGAAGATTCACTAAATTAATTATTGTGTATTAGATATCAGTTGTTCGCCGGTAAAAAACGTGTCTGCCAATGGAAAAGGTTATATAATACGAGGTGAAATCTAGTTGACTTCTCTCTTATTCTACTCAAAACGAATAAGTTACCATATCCAGTTTCATCCGAGGGCTCCTGGTCTTTTGTCTCTAACACACACACCTCCGCCAGACAAATTAACTGATTTAGATAAAATCAATCTGAAACCATTTTGAACGTATTCGAAATATGAATTGTAGAGAGCTATATAGATATATCTGGACATGTAGAGAACCCGGATAGCAAAGGGTTTATGGCCAGTAGTCGCGCATGTAATCTTCTTTAAAACTGCCTAGCACTTGACTATAATAAATATACCATTTATCCTGCAAAAGATACAGATATGTGACAGGAATTTAACTGTTTTTAATCCCATGCAGTTATTACCGTTTTGTACATATTTCGTATTTGTTCCAGAATTGCTTAACAAATAGTCCAAACAGAGAGTCATGATGTAAACTATTAAATTAGAATTGCAAGTGTCAGTTATCGGTCATATTAAGCTATTATGAATAACTTACTTCTGCACAAATTAAAAGTTAGTTTACAAAACAGGATGTGTACCTGATATGATTGCATGTCGGCTGTCAGGGTAATACTTTAACCATGATTTGTATTCATTAAAACATAAACCAGGTTTGGTAGCTGTTCATATTAACTTTCACATTCATAATTGCCGTTGACACTATTGCCCTTTTGTCGGATTTTTATAAATAGTTAAAACATATACAACAAAGACAGGCGCCTGGCTTAATGTCTGGCGACATTATGCTACTAGTCTTTAAAGCTTAAATTTATTCTCCGGATTAATACACGGCACCGGGGCGGAAGTATCACTTAGTATTCCAAACAAGAGTAAACACAATATCATAATGATAAATGAATTATGTTAGTTATCCATAATACAAAAACATCATTGTCTTAACTGTCATGGTTGATCTAATATCTGGTTTTCATCGAGACATGCAGGTTCCTGGCCGTATTATAAGTCTAGTCATTCCGGAAATTATACGGAAGTTATTAACTGTTTACATTTTTAGCACGTTGTATTCTATGCCACGGACTTAATGTGTCATCAAAAATAATGGGAAAGCCAATAAATAATATAGCTAATGGACCTTCCTTCGTAAACGAGTTTGTGACAAAAGAGACTTTATTTGTAGAACAAGCCGATGTGAATGAGATAGCTGTCTTTATGTGTCTGAAGTGAAACGGATTGGAATGGCAGCTCAAGTGTAGTGTAAATGTGTTCACATGGTGATTGTGTAAGGACGAAATGGCGGTTGGTTAGTTCTCAATTGGATGGATCAACGCAGCCTGTACTGGTTTAAAGGGAATTAGAGGGACTGGCTGTTCTTCAGATAGATTGTCAGGCCTTAATCCTCCATGAGGCGTCAGCAAGGATAGATCTCTTGTTAGGCTGGCTGGCACGGTTCAATGACTCGCTCTCTCCCAGATGAAAACTTGGGGAATTTTAGAGAAGTAATTATCCGAGCACGGTTAAAACCGATGACCTTCCATTTCGCCAGGCCCCTCTTTCTTGCCGATCTGTCGAATGTCTGTGTAAGCCCGTGCCTTAAGCGTCGGCAGCTGAGGCGTCGATAAAATGCCGGATACTGAAACGGGAGAATATCGACAGCGTTCCCTGAGGTGACTAGAGGACAAAGACTGTAAATACTCAGCTGAAGGCCGCGGCACGCTCTGGACTCGATGACATCGCCCCTTCTTGTTTGCCGCTCCTATTTGCAGAATTATCAATTAATAGAATTGTTGATGTTGATAAAAGCAAGATGTTTAAGTTCCGCCTGAAGATTGTTCCTGGTCAATATCTTTATGACTTTTCCCAGCCACGTCATTATTAAAAAACCTAACACATTGTCAAGTACGAATTACGATCGTGCCTGCAAGCCTCTTCTCGAATATCGTATGATCTGTTTGCAACTAAACCGATCTAGTTGGCGAATAAATTCTAAAGGACAACACAGACATTGCTAAATTCTTTCAAATGCTTGGCGTGTACGCGATCGACAAGTTTTCTTCTATATTGATCACTTCGCTGGTACAAACGTTATGAAATATCTCTGTAGAATTAGATCTATACAAGATTAATCAAGCCTCGATTATAATAAACGTACATGCCAAATGATGGAGTATTTTTGATTGTGTATGTTTTCGTTAATTGAATTTGTATCTTAACACCTTGCAGCAACAAGTGTTGGTCATCGTTCATTTTCATTTTTCAAATTGTGAAAACTAAGTAGTTACTGGAAGTTGTAGCATTGCCTAAACATAATATGTTTTGCGAGTGATATATTTTGTCACATAAAATACTCAATTATCACAATACCTTCATTTGCAAATCAGAAAGGTAGGCTAGAATATGTAAAGCATGTATGGTGACGTAAACGTGAGCGTATAGCTACTTGACACCGATAAATGTTTGATAATATCTTTGGCTTTTGTGGTATGCTGGGAGATTTAAACGTAAGAGAAGCTGTCAAAAGTTATTGCGCATTAATTACAACTTCTTGTTCCAGACGGAGTTAAAACCCCAAACCTCTGTTATATAAAACCATTGTATTGATTAAAATTCACCCACGACTTGCCGCCTGAGCTTTTCTCTCTCCTCCAGTCACTTGGGAAATTAATTTTTCGTTTTTGTTTTAAAGGCTAAGCAATGTATTGCTTGAGACAAAAACGAATGAACAATTTATCATTCATAGCATGTAGCGCTTTTTCATCAAGCATCATATAGAATTGATCTTGATTTTTCTTTTACAAAAAATCCATCATGTACGTCAGGGATACCCATTTCATTTATTATAACATAACACGAAGATCTGGTGAAAAAAAAATAGCATTGTTTTATAGACGTATTATATAAGCGATGTAGAAAGGCGTAAAAAATATTGCAGCAATTCCAACGACCATGTTATGTTCAATTTCACTTTTAAACGCAATAACTCGAAAAAGTTATTACTTAAACATGTATATAGTTTAGGTAAATCCGCATTTAAACTATCATTTACTATCTCTGCTTTATTTCACAATTTTGTTTTTGTTTTATACATTATATATTTCTGTGACGCAATGCTGTACATATTACAATATAAAGTGGTTTACACAAACATGGCATGGAGTTTACCATGGTTCATTTCGATATACGCCTTGTTTGTTAATTCTTCTACAATACATTTTTTTTTAACAAGTGAACATGCCAACAGTCGATCTTTTTTGTATACGATGGAAGCAATTGAATCCAATGTGAATGAAAGATGTCTGACATCACTGCAGTTTCAATCAACTTGGAAGCAAACCTTGAGTTCAATAGATCGAGTTTTAATGGTGTTTAGACTGCGCTGACCTCGGCTTGCCTGAACAAGACCTTCATGTAGCAATTCATTGATACTGGGCAATGGTAGCATTGATTGCCAGTCACCGCACATCCGGTGTCTTTGAGATACGTGCAGAGTTTTCCCTACAGCAAACCTCCCAAAGCTAACACTATGAACCCCCGTCAGTCTTCCCTTTGATGCCGAAATCTGGATCTGTGTGTCCAAGTCAAAAACAAATTTACAGACGACGATGTGAGAATCATATCAATTGCCCGATGTCCCCGGTCTTACATTCACACTTTATGGGAGGTGCTTTTTATAGTTGCAGTTTAGAAATCTTGTTAATGGTCGAGGGATTTTGAATATATTCATTTGTGTTTTGTTGCCTTCTTGTCTCTTTTTCAATTATTTAATGAATAGTTAAGCATTTTGTTTGAGTTTTCAAAATCAGTAACTGTAGTCCAGTTTGTGTATTCCAGCTCTATTCGAAATTTTCAGTGATATTGTCTTCAGTGTCAATGCTATCTGGTTACAAGCAAATAGTCCAATTTATTTTACCACATCCATCACGAGCGAATAAAAAAACAGATTTCTTTGATCCGGTTGAGATATATGTGCCGTTTCCGTGGTATTTTCAACAGACAACCGCATACTAAAGGCTTCAAATCACGTGTACGTTTTAAGCACATAGTGGCGATATGTTACATGATTAATCTCAAACATCTACGAGACTATGCTGCTATACAAGTATTGTTAAAGGGCTAAATGAGCACACAGTTGTGTAGTCGTATATTTGAATTTACATAATATCTTTCTAGTGGCTGGCAATACATTCCTGTGCCAATGCAATCTGTCCTAAGAAATAATACATCTGTAGCGTCCTGTGCAGATTCAGTTATATTGCCAATTTGTATACTTTCTTGCTTCGCCAGCAAGTATTTTATGCTGCGTAGATGAAGTTAGCACATTATATAGTTCTGAATATTATCCATAGTGACTGTATAGACCTTTTGGTACTCGAAATCGAAAATCCTAGAGTCAACATTATATTGGACAATTACTGTGATTATCTAGTTTAATTTGATAGTTATCAGATTTTTTTTTATTGAAAGTCGATACTCTTTCTGACCACTGTCGATTTGCCACATTCAATCCAACATATCACTCACCTGACGATATAAGAGTTCCGCGTTTAACTGTCATGTGTGTATGGGTTATCAAGAATAATTGGTACGTCAAACTAATTGGCTCGGGTCCGCTAAATGATTAAATGAGTGAAGTATGTTACTGTTGATGCAATGCATTTTTAGTTATTGTTCGATTCGCATAACTGTTTGTATGTTGATGCAAATATATATAAGTATATTTAGATATTTTTCAGTAGAATATATCACGAATGACGTTCAAAACAGTTCAAGAAAATTAGGTAATTTGTGTAATGGTCATTATTTGCACATTTACATTACTTGACCTTTATCAACGGTATCGTTAATTCTTTCAGAAGGTAACTCCTCAGCGCCATTAAAGGATCTTGCCGTTATGGTATTCATACACGGCGACTCCTACGAAACTGGCACAGGAAATGCCTACGACGGAAGTGTGCTGGCCAGTTATGGGAACGTTATCACCGTTACCTTAAACTATCGACTTGGGATTTTAGGTAAGTCTTCATTTTTTTTATAAAGTTTCTGCTACATGTGTGTGGTACTCCTCGTTTTCGTAGAGGATCGTCGTAAATGTGATATGGTTTGGTTTGTGTTTTATTTTACCGTATTTCAGCAACAATGGAAAGAGAAAGGCATCGACCCGGACAACTTGCATAAACAAACATGGGTTCGATGCTAGGCCCAGGCGGGTATGATTTAAGCCTACAACCATAGGTGTAGTCACATTATTTCTAAACTGACATTGCTAACAATCTGATGTGTTTTCTTGTAGGTTTTCTAAGTACTGGAAACAGTGTGGCGCCAGGGAATTACGCTCTGTTGGATATCGCTGCTGCAGTTCACTGGCTCAAACAGAACATATTCAGCTTTGGAGGTGATCCAAACAAGCTTACCTTATTTGGACACGGCCATGGTGCTGCTCTTGTCAATGATCTGCTCATTTCCCCAATGAGTAAAGGCAAGCATGCACCTTTTATGTTATTATATAATTCATATATCCTGTTTATCGACGAAGCTCAGTCAATGTATTGAAACTGTTCCGTATGCGCGGTTTACGGCTGAGACCTAGAATTCACAGCCGGGCGCCGCGGAAGTATTTAAATAATAAGTAAATAAGTAGCTGTGGACATATGCTATCATAGCACGGACAGTTTATATACGACTTATAACTGCCAGTCTGGGGCTGTTGGATCTATCGGATTGCAAAAATTAGATATTTTGTTCTGTTTTGTTTTTTTGTATCTCTCCCTGTCTTGTCGGATCATGTATGTTGCTAGTGACACCAATGTTGATTTTTCTCCCCATTGGACTGGCTCATCGTAACTTAGGTCAACTACACATGGACACAGTGTTACACATCAATTGGAAAATCATGGAAATATGTAAATCGTATGAGCTGGAAAAATACTCATTCGCAGACTTGTTTATGGCGGACTTTTTCGTTGAATAAATGAAGTATATTTAGTGGTTCCCACTCCGATAGACAGAAGAGGGGTTAGTGTATTTTCTCATAAAAAAAAAACAAAAAAAGAAATCAACTTATTAAATACAATCCTCTCACCATACCATCGTATATGTCACAAGGCATTATGGCAATGTTTGGTAAATTAGTTTGCATTTGCACCAATCGACATGTTTGCTATCTAATTTGACGCATTTACAGTACAATCTGATTAAAATCAGATCTATATTAGCTCCCCGGTATTGTATTGTCGCAATGTAGATCTGACAACATACTAGCAAACAGTGTTCAACGACGTCAACTTGTGTGGGTTTCAAGGAAGGTCACCGTTTAAATTGTCCAATGAAAAATCAGATAGCAAAAGCTGTTTTAAACATAGACGCCTTTAAGCTGTAGGGCAGTCCCAGGGGAATCCCCTATTCACTCGCCGTGGATTGGTAGGCGGCCCTTTGATTGGTCGACCAATGTACATCATTTTTTTTTTGGTGGGGGGGGGGGGTATCATCAGACCTACATCGCGACCATAAAATAACGGGGAGCTAATTTAGATCTGATTTTAATCAGACTGATTTCCAGTACTGACTGGATATCAGAGACTCAAACAATTGGAGCGGAGTACAAACTGTTATCGTTTCAAACGAATCACTGTATACCGCGTATCAAAATCAAATGGATTTTTAAAGAATTTTGTCATAACTATTACAGTATCAGCCTTTACGTCATGCATACTATACTAAGCGCGACTATCTAAGGGCGTGCTGAAAATGTTCACATTTTTAAACAATTTATGAATGTAGCTGACTAATCTACAAATTGTATTTTTCTTTTTTTTGTAACACTGGTGACGTTCGTCATTTATAAACCTGTGCTGTCTTGTATTTTACTTTTTTTTTTTTTTTTAAACTTTATTAATAGTTTGGACATGTTTTATTTGCAGGTGGTGCTTTATTCCAAAGGGTTATTTTACAAAGTGGATCGGCCACCAGCCCTTGGGCAGTGGCCGGTGATCATGTTAGATGTACGGAAGATTTAGCTAAGACCGCTGGCTGTGCAGCTCATATACCACGTTCCGACGACTTAATCAAGTGCCTTAGGAACAAAACTCTACCAGAGCTATTAAAATCCATCCCTGTTACACCAAAATACAGCACATGTTTCGGTCCCGTGATCAGCCACCGGAGTGGCGTTTTACCCAGAGGTATAAAGGAATTGTTATCCCAGCCATTTTCAGCTTTTACAGAGGCTTCGGTTATGTTTGGCACAACAAAGTACGAGTCTGTGAGATATTTAAAACAAGACGATTTCGATCGGAATATTACGGATATGAGGAAATCTCAGCTGTTGAGGACGTTTGTTCACAACACCTTTACTTATCAAAAGCAGAGAATGTTTGATGTGTTGGATCACCACTATACCGACTGGGAAAGTTCCCTTGAGCGACGTTCGCGCAGGGAGAATATCATAGAATTACTCAGTGATGGATTAGTAGTCGCTCCGATAATACAAGTTGGGAATTACCACGCTGCTCAAAGAAATACGCAAACTTATTTTTACAATTTTAACTTTTCTCCGCCATCAAGTCGTCCTCCGGGATTTTCTGACGCTGTGCATGGCGACGAGCTTCCATACGTTTTCGGAGCACCTCTGGTAAACGGATTATCTCCATTTCCCTTGACTTACAACCAGGTGGAAGTCATGATCAGCAAGGCTATTATGACGTATTGGACTAACTTTGCAAAATCAGGGTAAGTTCCTCTACACTGTTAACGCCCTCTGGCATAAAACAGTATGTTTTGAACAGTACACACATTGACACAAGTCTGTAGGAAACTTTATATAACCTTTCATATTTCTGGTATGTGCGTTAACTTACTGTAGCATAAGTTCCAATGATCATCAGGGATATAAGTAAATAATATTCCAATACTGAAAAATCCCGACCAGTGAAAAATCACTGGTCCGGGTGAGACTCGAACTCACGACTTAGGGATACAAGCCCA
>JAVFBY010285201.1:0-10371 GCA_034781015.1 Tonicella lineata
TTATAGTACAGGCTAAATCAGGTTTTCAATAATAATTTTTTTTTTACAATAAGGTTCAATATGGGCGATAAAAACCCTTAATGTCAAAAATATTTTTTTTACATTAAGGGTTAGCTCTTGCTAAAAAAAATTTACATGAAGGGTAATTTTTACATTAAGGGTTGCGACAGAGCACATTGGTAGGCTCACGAGGTTTTATTAGCCTAAAATTATCAAAAGAATGATGACATAGCATACCTCCTTGGTTCATACCTACATGTACTTTCCAGTATAAAAAATGAAGAGTGCTGGTGAAATTACGAAATTTGGTTTAAAACACGTGACTGGAATCGGATCGTTTTGTCCTGATTTCTGAGAACATAGATCGGTCTTCACCGGTACACACTGTGAATCTGCCTGTATAGCAATAAACATAGATCGTTTCTACTGTGTGTGTGGTGTATGTGAAACCGCATTGGATTATCTGCAAAATGGCGCCTCTAACTCAATTTTTTCAAAAATGTTACTAATATCGTTCTTCCCGTGGACTAAACGTGCTAGAGAAGCGTAGTCTATTAACATTGTTGCAGCTATATATTGATGCACTTGCGTAACTGATAGAATATGGCGTCAATATTCATGTGTATCAAGTTAACCGCGTATTTCTCGTGGAAATATATATTCTATTGGGTTTCACTTTATCGGGAAAGTGACAATTATTTATATTTTTTTCTGTTCTTGGGTTATTTCATAGCAGCTTTGACCAGGATCAGTTGATTATACAGATACTTTTCGATGCTGGAAAATTGTTCTAAATTTGTTAATGAATGATGTTAAACAAATCTGGTGTATTAATTAGGACAATTATTGATTCTTCCTTGTTAATACACTTTTGTATCTGTCTCTATGCAAATGAATCTTCAATTCACTTAGGCCTTATAAAAACATGTTATATTTTCGTCCTGCCCTCAAGGTATGCATTCCAAACATTCACAGATCTGTACACAAATCGTGCTACTCTCTGCGTGATAAGCCTGACCTGCGAATACAGCCCTTGTAGAATGACAGTTCTTCATGACTTGACTATTAGAATTACTCGTGATATTAATAATCTCCTGTCAACAAAGATGCAATGCAAGCTTAAGCATAACCCGAGGTCCACACCAACAGACTTCTTGAAAATCGGGTTTATTTTCTTGATTTTTGTTTCAAAAATATTTTACACAATCCCATGTTTGTGTTTTAAAAAACAAAACTCGAAAACACTGGAGTTTAAATCGGTGTACCCTGGTTAAACACAAAACCCCCTTTGTCTTACTCTATGCAGTTAGATCTCAAGTCAGATATCTACCCAAAGCACAAAGTAAGGTTGTGGGGAGTTTTTTTTATGTCAAACCTATTCTTATACTCACAAATTATCTTAATGGTTGACATGCTGTCTCAATCTGTTTAAAATGATATCTTTATTAGCTCCTTTGTATTGTATTGCCGCAATGTGATCTGAGGACATCCTATATCAAACGGTGTTCAATGCATGACGTCAACTGACGTAAGGTTCAAGAAAGGTCACCTTTCAAATTGTCCAATGAAAAACCAGAAAGCAGGGAATTGTGGTTAAGATAGATGTTTTGTTCGCTATGGCAATCCCAGGGGAATCCCCGACTCACATACTATGAATTGATAAACGGCCCTCTGATTCGTCTACCAATCGACACCCTTTGCTATGTCCTCAGATCTACGTCGCGACAATATAATGCCGGGAGGCTAATATAGATCTGATTTCAATCAGACTGCATGCTGTCTAGATGACTCCATGCCCCTAAAATGTATAGTGCCAAAAACGGAATTATTTAATAAATTAATTAATCAATAGTATATTAACCGTTGCTATTATAGCAATATTGAAATAAAACTAGTTTTGCAATCAAAATACTTATACAGAAAGTCCACAAGATTTTTAATTGATATATGTTTCATGCATTTTTCAATTTGCTGTTTCAGATGGAACTAAGAATGGGTCGGGAAAAGTTATTCTTTGTTTGTTTCACTGTCCTTTCGCTGGTCCACAACAACTATGGATATTTCGCGTATATGCCAAATTCTCTTGGAGTTCAAGATGGTAAGACTCTTTTAGCAGTCATAACAAAATATACAGTGTCACCATTGTGTGTCTTTTTCGGTCCAGAATAAAATTGTGTAGGCCCTTAAGCTGCACGTTTTTAAACCGCCAGTAGTATTTGTAAGATGATGGATTGATTGATTTGTGTTTACGCCACATTCAGCGGTTTTATTTCTAAGACGAAGAAAGTGAAATTAACATATTAATTTTTCTTTTCAAAACTACCAGCAATCGAAATTCCAATTATTATGTCTCCCCAAACTTTACATACTTTCGTTCAGTAATCAAATATTTAAAGAAATAATAATAAAATAAGGCTTCACTTAATCCCTTAGGACCAGGCAGCCCATGACTTATACTGGCCCTGTGTGTTATCAACATTTGTGTTAAGTATGTCTTGTAAACTCCACAAAACAACAGTTTCGAATACGCTTGTTATCTCCTTGGTAAATCGCAATTCTGGCCTAGATTTTATAGATTAAGAAGGAATGTGGGTTTTTTTCCATGGATTAAACTGAAATTCTCCTCCACAAAAAATGGCGAATGTTTTATAGAACGCGTAAAATATAACCAATGGTTGATATTTATATCTTTCTTTGATTCATGTTTGCAGATCCATGTGGACCAACCCTTGATGGTATGAGAGCGGCTGGCGAAACTGGGCTTCCAAACAGCCCATACATCCCCCCACCTATCCCAGGGCAAATACCAGCTTCCTCACCACAAAATTACAACACTGGCGCAGGGAATGTTTATGATTTGACTGGTGGAAGTCCCAATGGATATCCCAATGGAGCTGGTAGTCACACCCAGTTTGTTGACCCTTACGCACAAAGGGGGGCAAATCAAGGACCTGGAAATATATATGGTTTGACTGGTGCAAGTCCCAATGGATATCCCAATGGAGCTGGTAGTCACACCCAGTCTGTTGACCTTTACGCACAAAGGGGGGCTAATCAAGGACCTGGAAATGTATATGGTTTGACTGGTGGAAGTCACAATGGATATCCCAATGGAGCTGGTAGTCCCACTCAGTCTGTTGACCCTTACGCACAAGCGGGAGCAAATCAAGCTCCTGGAAATGTCTATTCTGTGTACGGTGGTAGGACGCAAAATGTGGAGGGACAATACTCAAATTTAGGGTCTGTGGATCCGACACAAAACGTACAACAGAATTCGGCTGCCAATCCTCCAATTAAATCCCCTTCTGTTACATATCGAGTAACTGGCGAGGTCCATCAAAAAACCCCAGGCGTAGCTCAAAGAAGGGTAAAGAGACAAATGCCGTTTGGTCAAATGGGTGCAGGACAAATGGGAGGCGGATACACCGCACAACAAATGGCCATGTTAGATTTAGATCCCCCTGAGTATCCCTACGCCATGGGAGCTGGGGCTGGTATGCTGATGGGAGGAATGGGACAACCTAACATGAACAATTATGGAGCAATGGGAACTGGAACTTTTGGAATGGGAACAGCGGGCACCGGACAGCCCTATGGCAACAACCCGATGATGGTCCCCGACCTACCCGATCTTCCAGTAGGATTTATGGGTCCTATCACCCCACAAGTGGCCGCCATGTACGATGTTGATATACCCCCTGGCGGTTTACAGCATGCTGGGACAGGTGGTCAACAATACGGCCCGAATCAGCCTCAACCGGGGCTGCCTATGGGACACAATAACTTTCCACCACCTGGGCCGTTTGTGCCTGGACCTCCAGTGGATCCGGCAGGAGAATACTACAATGCAGGATTGATTGAACGTCCTAGGTCAATTGGCCGAGCCCCCGCCGCAGATATCTATGCTCAACGAGGAAATGTGCACGGTGGAGTCCGCCAGGAACGAATTCAACCGAGAAGGACTATCGTTGATCCTCGGCCAGACATTCGGCCAAGAGGACGACCAATGGCTTCTGGAGGTCGTCAGCCAATCCCAGCAGACCCACCTAGAGTTAACTATAACCCAGGAACGAATCAAGGTCCAAGTGGTCAACCACGCACTCAGCATGGCGATTATATACAAAGTGAAAACCGTCGGGAAAGGACAGGCATCAACCCGCAGACCAACATTATATCAAGAGGTCCTCCATTGACACCTATTGACCAACATATTGACCCTACCGCTTTTGCAAACAAGCAGGGGTTTAAAGTGCTACCAAACCCAACAATACCCTCTTATGAAGTAGGTCCCTTCCCATCCTCAAGTAATGACAGGACAGGGGGTAGACCACACGCTGTTGATAACCGTCCCCAACAGACTGGCTCTGGGAATTTAACCAGCACTGTTGATATTTCTACAGGGAACACTAAACAAAACCCAACTCAAAATCGCCTGGCTTTTGCTACCAGCCAAATTAGACAAAGAGTCGCCAGTAGAAACAGAGTTGCAAGACCTACCGTTTCTTTTAATCCAAGCATAGTTGCAACAAGGGAAACTGTTGGGAGCACTAATGCAAGTGTACAACTTCCTCCTATTAGAGCCAATACCAACCAATCAGCTACTGTTGATGGTTTGACACGTGTTTCTGCAGGAAGTGCGAGGAATTCTTCATCTCAAGGTAGTGCACCACCACCTGTGAGTAATCCTCGTACAGTCAACAACACCAATATAAACGCTTTGAACACCACTTCAAATGTTCCTATTTTTGATTCAGGTTTTCCGCCTGCATCTCAGAATGTAAATTCAAGCAGAATCAGTGGACCGGGTGCCATTATAAGAGCCCCAAACCCAGGAGCAATCGACATAAAAAATATACCCGTTAATAACGGACATGATTCAGCCAATGGAAAGTATCCAAAAGTGAGCAGCTTACAGGGTGCTAATGCAAACCTAGGAGAGCCAGCGGGTTCCGGGACAGCCAGAAGTTCCGGAGCAGTGAAAATTTCTGGAGCAGCTCTGGGGTCCGGTAGAATCAGAAGTGCAGTGGCTAGGGGTTCTGGACCAGTACCAGTTTCATCAGGCCCAGTTGCCAGAGGTTCTAGGCCAGTACCAGTAGCATCAGGCCCAGTGGCTAGAGGTTCTGGACCAGTTCCTGTATCATCAAGCCCAGTGGCCGTACCAAATCATGGTCCAGCACAGCCTCGCGTGGCATCAACACATACTTCAGCAAGAGCGGGCCCTGATGTAGTAGTAGTTCCTGTGCCATCGACAGGCACTGAGACAGTAGCAGTCTCTGGAGTACCGGTTCCCGTGGCACAGGACCCGATGCCTCAATCACAAGGTCCTGTTGATCCATATGATCCGTATGCTCAAAACTATTATGATACTTATGATTACACTAACCAATGGTACAATGAGCCATACTATCAAGATCCATACATGTCTTCATGGAACCCAGTCTATTACAACTTTTGGGATCAACTTTTTGGATTTCCTCTGAATTTTGGTTGGGCAGATTACAATTCACAACCCAGCCAGTCGGCATACGATACTAATTATTGGTCAGGCGGTCAAGCAGGAACTCCACCCCCCGACCAAAACGCTGCATTCCCTCAACCAGATCCCCCTGTTCCCCGAGCTCCTGGTTTACAAAAACAAGCCAGTGTTCAAGTCCAAGCCCAAACTAACGTCAATCCCGGTACCAATCCAGCACAACCCCAAATACAAAGGTCACAAAGCAATGTCCCAAACAGCCAGTCAGGATCCGCTCTACCAGATGCTTCGCCCCCATCCAGCATATTTTTCTCCCCTCAAGACCCTTATTCCCAAGGTGGTGCTGAGTCTAGTTCATCTGTAAATAATGCTGTGCCCGTTGATGCTTACGCGCCTTATCCCCAAAACTCGTATCCATCTTATCCGCAGGACCCTTACGCAGCTTATCCTCAAAATTCCGCCTACTCCCAAGACCCAAACTACCCACAGAACTCGGCCGGTACACAGCCATCAGCCTCAGACCCTTATGCTAATGTAGATATTTACGCTGTGCCACAGGAACCAAGACATTGCTACTGCGAATTAGCTACCGAATGTACCCGCGATTCTACTTCAGCTGGAAGACATTATAATGGACAATGTGATGGAACTGGGAACTTTGTATGCTGTTGTCGAAGGTGATCACCTAATATGTTATAGGACTAAATTTAATCTTTATTTGAACACAAGAACTTTTCAAATGAATGCTATGCTTGTTAGTGTAAAGTTCCGCCTCGAACTCTTCGTGAAAACACAAACATGCAGAATAAACTACGCGGGAAGTAGGGCTAAAGGATTATCTTTTCTGCAACACCTATTTCGAAAACACGACAAGCCTAGTGAAATAAAATGAAATGGCTCTGCTCCAAAGTGCCAGTACGTGAAGTATATGCTTAGTATACATACAATATTGTCAACTGATGTTTTAGTATTTATTCTAAAGGACAATTTCAATGACTCGTCATTTCTTGGTGAAAGTGTGAATTACATACACAATTACATACTTATTAAACAAAAACCGTCTAGTCTCATTAGATTTTTTAATTCGCTGTATACTAGTACGCAATATGTCTGTATCTATGCGGGTGTAAAATCAAGTCTAAACGCATGACATTTAAACTTCATTAAAGTTCATTGAAAAACTAGATTAATTATAAATTTAACATCAGGTTAATGTAAGTTTAATGTACAGGTTTTTTTTAATCAGACCAAATCTGAATTGTTGAAGAAGGCTTCTCTTTGCCAGCCGTGGAAGCTTTATTTAGATTATTAACAATAGAAGATGTGCTTCAGTGACATGTCTAGGCCACTTATCTGTATAAATATAGACGTATGCGTCGCTTATTGATATAACGTTTGACCTTATCACGTCTAAATGTCCCCATAACCTCAAAAATAAAACCTGTTTCCTTTTATTCTTAAATTTTTAGTGCAAATATAGTTTAAACTTACAATTCTTGTCCAACTCGTAAAGAATGTCCCAATTACAAATTGTTGAACTTTAAAAGGAAAAGCACGAGAATTTTAAAACGATGTCAGAATTTTTGACATTTTTTTAGTATCAACCCCGTTTTTTGTTTTTATCAGTTACCAGAACAGAGCTTGACCCGTTGGGTCGCGATTTTTCAATAATTCTTTCATTTTTTATATTTAAAATCATTTCAAATAGGAATTGGGTTGATTTCTTCAGTAATTCATTGTCCAAAACAGTACAATTCAGTTTAAAATGGGTGACCTGCTAGCTTAGTGGTATCAGTTTAAAATTTTGTTTGTGTGTATTCTCGCTTCGTGTGCAAGGGTATTTAAAGTATGTACGGAATTACTTTCGGCAGTTAGCGTTTAACATATGTTATCTTTGCACCAGGATGGTGTCTTGAGTAGATGCTTAATAAAATATACAAAAGATGTTAGAATTTTAGCTCAACATTTGAGCATTGAGTATGTGATCATCAGATGAGTGTGGAGCCTGTTGGTGGCATAAGCAGGTGTGAAATATTGAGTTGAAATAAAGTTGTATTTATTATATATTTGTGAAAGATACTGACTGGCTTCACTGAGAAAATTCATCTTTCACTGTAGGGAGATAACACTTTTTTGAATTTCAATTTGGCCCGTGAACCTAGTTAAACTACTTTTTTGAATATTTCGAGTGTCGTCTGCTGTGTTCAATTTGACGCTTGGTTGACATTTATGAATAAAAAGATGACAGTGTTCATTCCAAACTCATTCCCTTCCATGACATTAAATAGTGCCCCTGATAAAGACAAATTAATATTTTAGGAGTGTTTTCCAAAATGAGTTGAAGAACATTATTTTTGTAATCTGACATTCTTATCACTCTAAGCTAATCTCCTATCGAGTTCAGTTTTCTCATTCTGAAATTATGTGTTCACAGCTGGTTAAACTGTTTGGTAAAAGTGCCATTCTTTAGAAATTTTGAATGATATAAATAATAAAGTAAATATTAGACTACATAGTAAAGCTTGAATACCATAAATATTGCTATGGTAAATGATGGAAAGTATAACCATCTCGACGCTTTGCATCTCGTTGGTTACTCTTTCCACCACTCACTTACGTAATATTTATGGTATTGACACTTCATTGCATAATATCCTCTACATCTTTTTCTCTGAAACGCACGACTTGTGTATTATATATTATTTTTTTTCGGCGGAACCAAATATTATAAGTAAACACAAGACCAGGAAGTGAGACCACTTTATCATCCAAACAGAAATCCGGAAAATTATACAACAAAGGAGACATTAACTGTAGAATGTCTAAGATGACCTTATGTTTGGTTGTAATAAGTTTCTAGAAATGCCATAGCGATTGGACTGACCTGAAATGATTTTTTATAATTTAATGGATTTATAATTTGAAGACATGTCTTTTCGCTGTACTCGCTTTTTTCAGCACTGGGGAGTCAGCCTTTTCACTTTTCTAAGAGAGTAGCCTCGCGAGATTCCAGACACTCTCGCGATAACTGACGCCAGCCACGAGGGCCTGGTAAGTTTCAGTGTTATTTTTCGGAAATAAAGATGACGACCAAATGACCCGGAGATCGTTTTACTTCTCTTTAAAAATATGCAAAACATTTAATGGAATCCAAGGCTTTTCTTTTAAAGGAGAAATAAATTAGTTTTCGATTTGTAGAGTTTAAAACATTAATTTTAACCACTTATTCAGCCCAAAAGCACGTGTAATAATTAATGTCTTATATGCTCCAAAGTTAATGTTTCAAACTCCCAAAACAAATCGAAAATTAATTTATTTTTTCTTAAATAGAAACGCCTTGAATTCCATTTAATGTTTCACATATTTTTTAAAAGAACTAATCAGAACACTAGTTAAGGGGATCTCCCGGTCATTTGGTCGCCATCTTTATTTCCGAAAAATAGCCCTAAAGCTTACCAGACCCTCGTGTCTGGCGTCAGTTAACGCGAGAGTGTCTGGACTTTCGCGAGACTGCTAGAGAGAAAATTAATATGCGTCTCCGGCCATCTCGGAGCTTCTGGAGCTTACTTTGGAAATCGTCTCACTGCCTCTGGTACAAAATCAAATGTGAACTTTGGGATAAAAATGCGCTATCTAAAGCTTTCAGTTTCGTGCACTATTTTCCAGACGGGGAGTCCCGTTTTGCAGAACAAAAGCTTTTTGGAAAACTGTGTAAAAGTTCATAGTTTGTCAAAATATACAGAATGTCGATCAAAGAAAAATTACAGTTGACAGTCAAAATGTAAACAATCACATTGCACTATTGTTGTACTAAATCATCGTGCAGTCCTGGCGTATTCAGATAGTTGTAGTTCGTCCAAAGGGACCGCATAATTTTCCTCGATTTACCGAATATCACTTCATAAAATGGCGTCGCTTTAGAACCAAGTCGATTATATATATAACAGCGAATGTTTTATTAAAATGTGAGTAGGCCTACATCATTTTGTAGACTAACATCTAGCTTTTCAACGCAGATTAGAACTTTGTGAGAAATAGGTGACATATCAAGCTTTCAGTTTCGCGAACTATTTCATAGCGGGGAACCCCCTTTTACGGAAATGCGCTTTCTTTGGAAATGCCTGTGAATGTGTATAGTTTGTCAAAAATATATCGGCGAATGTTTTAATCAAACGTGACTACATGTCAAAGTTTGCTATATCAGAACAACCGCGATTGTTTCCGGACCGTAATCTAAGCACCTGAAGTCAATATTTTTGTTGCAGAAGATTACTGCCAGGAATTGAGATAACAAAAGCAAAAAAGCCCAAGACTACATTATAGCCTACGTAAAATCACTTTTAGATAGGCCTATATAGAGAACTGTATTATTATTATTATTATGAGAACTGTATTATTATTATTATTATGGTTTTTATCCACCAATCCATTTGATTAAAACCTTCGACGGTCTATAACTGGCCTGGTCACAAAGAGGTTTCATTTTATGCAGTGATATTCGGTAAATTACACTAAATTATGCGACCGTCGTCCGTACATGAGTACGTTCGGACTACATGATGAATGTTCTTTATAAATAGAGCAATGAAAATCTATTAATTATATTTAGACAAACTATACACATTCACACAGCTTCACAAGGATTTTTCAAGGGGAAAGTGTCTCAAGGTGAAGGCTTCCCCGCCTGGGAAGTAGATTTTTCAAGGGGAAAGCGTCTCAAGGTGAAGGCTTCCCCGCCTGGGAAGTAGATTTTTCAAGGGGAAAGCGTCTCAAGGTGAAGGCTTCTCCGTCTGGGAAGTAGATTTTTCAAGGGGAAAGCGCCTCAAGGTGAAGGCTTCCCCGCCTGGGAAGTAGATTTTTCAAGGGGAAAGCGTCTCAAGGTGAAGGCTTCCCCGCCT
>JAVFBY010285312.1:0-10371 GCA_034781015.1 Tonicella lineata
AAAGGAGAATGTTCTTATAAACAAATAAAAAAATAAATGACAAATTTTGACCTCGAAGGGGCTGTCCATCCTTAAAGGCCTCTTGAAATCGTGGGAACATACATGGACTACACAGAATGCAAAAGAAGACAAACACCTAGTTACATGTACATGTAGCTTCCCCTGATAAAGAGAAGCTCCAGACAACCACTTCAGAATAAATTGAACGGGAACATATTGGCTTAAAGCGTGTTAGATTCGCTACAAATATTTAGAAATGTGTCTAAGATTGTTTCTTTGAAAGTTGGTGCTTTAGGTAGTGCTCAGAAGTATTTTGACAAAATGACAGAGAGTCAGCTAGTCCAATGGAAGGATAAATAACCACCATTGACCTTAATGGAAACATGTAAGGCATGCCAGGATGAAATCATCTTCCCACGTGATGTAAAAGAAGATCGATGTTGACTTTACTTCCTTTCCCCCATTTGCAGTGGAAACCCGACATTCTCTCGTCCAAATGCAGAATTGCATACATGTACATGTACCCAGCCAATCAAAAGATATTTTTGTAGGCCCCTTTCAACCATGAAATCAAAGAAAACAAAACGGTATGATAAGACGCAAGAATATATAAAATAAATGAACTCTTGTTGATTGTCTTGTTTCGGAAAGAAATTAAGTCATGTACTTAATTCACAAAATTTGTTTTTAAGGCTAGTGTCTGCAACGCTTGTTTGTTTGTATCTGGAGTGTTTTATAAACAGCTCTCTGTTTGGGTAGCTCCCTCCTGGCAGGCGTAAAGAGTGATCCAATATGTATTGGCCTTTGTCGTGGGAAGATGGGATGAAATAGACACCATAACAAATCAACTTTCTAAAACACCTTTATAGGTTTTTTGAGCATCAGGGTATCAGGAAGCTCTCCTCAACCACCAACCACATTACAAAGAATATGGTGATATTAACGATTCCAGTATAAAATAATAATTGATGACAATAACTTGATAGCAAACAAATGTGGTTTTATTATTGACATTTTGACATTTAGACATCAGACTTTGTTAACATTGCTATTAAGTCTGTGGGCTAAATAAGGTTTTATGTCAGTTGTAGATAGTGGCTTGTTGCTGATAAGGTCAAGTGTTGCTAACAGGAAAGTAGCCCAGCAGAAATCTGTGCTAGAAATCTACTGTTAACATGTGTTTGATTGCTTGGATTATTTGCTTAAAGATAACTACTCCTACCCCTCACACAACACTAGTAATACAAGATCACAAGAAACAAGAAAGAAAGATTATGTATAAAAGGTCAAATTATTTTTGTCTCATTAAGAAATTTACCATTACCAGTGATTTTCTTATTTAGAGATAACACTTTGTTGGTAAGAACAGATTCTAGTTCAGAAAATGTTGCAGGTTGATCCCCGTACAGGAATTATCAATCCCACAACCCTCAGTCAAGCACCTAATCTCCAACAGTAAATGCCATTCATGACGCCACAAACACATTGGGTGCCTGTTGCCGTGTAGCTCAAGTAACAACTTGAAAAAATAAACCCCAACTAGCCCAATGCTTGACTGCAGGGCTCCAGATAAGAGGCGTATCGGCATATTTTACGCCTTTAAAAACACAAATACTGCCACAGAAAAGAAACTAAGCATATCATATACGTCTCTTGAAATTCACATACGCCTGTTAAATTTTCAACAAGCGTACACAGAAAATTTCCGTTCAAAACACGCACCAAAATATTCAATGTCCAAATGCAGGCAAAAGGTCTTTCATTGTTTACATGACCTATTTTCAGAAGAAAGCTAAAACCTATCAGCCAATCTATTTGCTCATACATTTGAACAAATAGTTTTGTTCTAAACCTTTGAACTGAACTTGATAATCAAAAGAGGAACTACACACAATAAATTTCATAAGTCAAAGTGGCTTTGAATGTATTAAACTTGCTGAATACAATCAGTGCTTGGACAGGCCATTTGAGAAAACAAAGCAATACATAATGGCGAAAGAAAACGAGAATCGATTTACTGCAGCATACATTTTATGACGATTTTTGGTGAAAATGCTGATTTTATAGATGAGTTTTTTCATAGGATCTATTTATTTAACACTTGGTATCAACAATCAATACATGAATTAATGAATAAAGTGACAGTAAAAGATATTTTTTTGATTTAGAAGACAACCAAAATATATGATATGATATGATTTTATTCACCATAAGTAATAATTATTTCCGTACATTTGTTTCAAAGTAAATTGACGTGAATAAAGCCATAAAAGGCTTGTTCTATCCCTTGAGAATAAATTTTATAACAGAGCTGTTATACATGGTTTACTTTATAAACTTAATTAAGAAAATTAGATCAAAAAGCCTTTTTTTTCAGCTGAAAACAAAAACTTTAAATCCCGACTTTTGTCTTAGTCGTTTTACATGTACTTCTTTTTTTGCTCCCTCACTACCACTATCGCATAATCCCCAAATACTCCTCCATCAAACCAAATACGCCTCCATCAAATTTTTTAGGAGTACTGTGCGCCTCTGCAAAAAATCTTATCTGGATCCCTGCTTGACTGAATCACGGGAATTAACATTCCATTATTATGTTTATCTATAGTTTGATATGATTATGTTGCCTTTGTGTTCAAGACATGGGCTGTCATAGTTGTTAAACCTATAAACAATAACAATAATGTATTGATGTTTGTCAACATATTGCAAGTTAAACATAGTTCATCAATGAAATATTTGTATCAAAAACAAAAGGTAGCCGTATGTATACCCCCGCCCTCTGACAGCAATCCTAGTTAGCTGCCCCAGGGACAACCAGTCATTTTTAAAGGGCAGTATCCAGGCAATGGAATTTTCGTCAAAAGACTTAGGGCCAATTTCCACCGAATACGACAACCGCAACTTCATCGTCAAGAAAGTAGAACGTCACTTATTCTCTAGTACCATTCCCACTGCGGACGTCATGTCAGAACCATCAACTTCTGGTTAATTGATGCGGTTGCGGTATTCAGCCTTAAGAGGGAAAACAAGTTGCCGTTATACTGGAGAAATAGAAGGTCTCACAATTAAATAGATGATATCACATTGGAAACCCTGCCACAGAAAACAATTCAAATAAATTGCACAATTTTTGTTTTTCTTTTCATTTACAAAAAAATGAGTTTATTAAACGGCCTAAAAAAATTAAGCTTAACAAAGCCTGAAAACTTGGGTTACTATGGCATTGAAATTGGCCAATTAAAAGAAAAGCCCAGGATATATGGATTGCCAAAGTCAAATCTAGGGTGAAATATCTTTCAAAGTTCTTTATATTTTCATGTTAAAAATACAACCAACAATTTGACAATGCCTTAGGGCCTAGAACATCGTTTTTTGTTTCAGGTTTATAATTTCGTAGCAGAAGTAAAGCTGAAAAAATAATGCAGATGTGTATTTCTGAGGACAGATTTAGGTACTCTCTTTTTCCCTAGCTACGTTTATTCAGTGGGCCGCAGGCCACTGTGTTAAGTTAATGAAAAGGTCAAGTGACCTTATAATACTGTTATGATAAGACAGTTCCCAGGAGTAACGTGTGGCAGTCACTGTAAACTGTATGTGATGAAGAAGCACAGGCAGTCTATAAAGTGTGCAAAGGACATAAACACCCCCAACAGTACACCAAACATTCCATAAAGAAATCCAAGGACATTTATAATTGATGTTTTTGTAGAAGACAGTGTGGATGGCAGAATGGTTGGTGCTTCCACGTTCTACCTAATAGCATCTTTATGGGGGGTGTTTAGTGGTACTAATCCAAGCTAACTATCAGCATATAAACACACCACACAATTGGGAAATCTCTAAATTCATCGTCTGCAACTCAACCCGATATCCTTAAATCGGAGAATTTGGATAATGTACTGAAAAGTGTAGCATTAGGAGTAGATAAAATATTAAATCAACATTTTATAGAATACAGACAACATGGCAGAGCAAATTTACTACTAATGATCATTACCAATAAACAATTCCTACCAGTTATTCGATATTAAAAATTGGGCATTATCAGACAAGATATATTCAAAACGAATCAATATGATTTTTCCATTTGCTGAACATCTTGGTGTTGAAATACATACCCTTAAACTTATTTTGGCTCAAAGGCTTCTTTCTCGTGTTATTTGTCATTCCTTAACAAAGAGTGAATTCAATAAGAAGTTAGTCAAACAAGATGAGTATGTGTTATACTATTTTGTAAAGCAGCCTTGGGCGAATGAATCTCTGCAATACCATACAAACAAGAGCCTGATTGTGTCCAAATACATCTTATCTGAGAAACCTAGTGATACGATCACCCATTCTGATAGAGATCTAATCTGATAAAACTTGTCTACTAGAGTCTGATGGTATCCACAGAGATCTAATCTGGTAAAACTTGTCTACAAGAGTCTGATGGTGTACACAGAGATCTAATCTGGTAAAACTTGTCTACAAGAGACTGATGGTGACCACAGATATCTAATCGGGTAAAACATGTCTACAAGAGTCTGATGGTGTCCAGAGAGATCTAATCTGGTAAAACTTGTCTACAAGAGACTGATGGTGTCCACAGAGATCTAATCTGGTAAAACTTGTCTACAAGAGTCTGATGGTGTTCACAGAGATCTAATCTGGTAAAACTTGTCTACAAGAGTCTGATGGTATCCACAGAGATCTAATCTGGTAAAACTTGTCTACAAGAGTCTGATGGTGTCCACAGAGATCTAATCTGGTAAAACTTGTCTACAAGAGTCTGATGGTATCCACAGAGATCTAACCTGGTAAAACTTGTCTACAAGAGCCTGATGGTATCTACAGAGATCTAATCTAGTAAAACTTGTCTACAAGAGTTTGATGGTATCCAACGAGATCTAATCTGGTAAAACTTGTCTTTAAGAGTCTGATGGTGTATTAGTCACCCAATACAATACTCACAGCATAGAGATGCCTGGCCAACCATTAGCCACCCAATACAATACTCATAGCATAGCAACAACTGACCACCCAATACAACACTCAAACCATATAGACATCTGCCCAACCATAAGCCTCCTAATAGAATACTCATAGCATAGAGACACCTGGCCAACCATTAGACACCCAATACAATACTCATAGCATAGCAACAACTGACCACCCAATACAATACATATAGCATAGCGACAACTGACCAACCATTAGCCACCTAATACAATACTCATAGCATAGTGACACCTGGCCAACCATTAGCCACCCAATACAATATTCGAAGCATAGAGACACCTGGCCAACCATTAGCCAACCAATACAATACGCATAGCATAGAAACACCTGGCCAACCATTAGCCATCCAATACAATACTCATAGCATAGCGACAACTGACCACCCAATACAATACTCACAGCATAGAGACACCTTTATTTAAAGAATTATTATGACTGATTTCTGGGGCGTAACATTGGTGACATTTTCCTGTCATTTCTGACATGAAAACAATCCTAACTTAATATTTCATAGAGATTTAACTCAAATGAGATGAGAATTCTTAGATGTTGACTCTTGAATGGCTTCAGGCAACATTATGATGTCTGATGACCTTAACAAGATCATGTCTGTCCAAAGTACGTCTAGTCTCTATTCCTATTCACCACTATCTATAAAAGATATTCTTAGTTCTCTTGACAAGCACACTGATCAAATGTCTATTTCTGGCCTTCGACAATTATCTGCATATAAATACCAGATGCCCACATTTGTTTTCTTCTGAATGACATAATTTTTTCTATTATCGTTGACATTAAAGCTTGTTTAATATTTTATATCTGCCATACATTAAAGCTTTTTATAATAACTGGAGCAATGTAACACAAAAACTCATTAGAGGGCTCTGGTATGCTTTCTTGTACATTTCACATAATGGTTTCCAGTTGCATGTAATCTCCAGATGATCAGATTGAATGCAGTCATTTGAAGTCAGGGTTCTTACACTTAGTCCAATTTCAAATTTCAGGCCCTTTCCAGGCTTTATAAGGCTCAAAATAATAATTTTCCAGGCCCTGCTCAGGGTGCGACATTTTTTTTATACCTGAGCTTTAACAAACACGTCTAATTGAACTGATTTTGCCTGCACGGTTACTAAACAAATGTATTTGACTGACATCAGGTTTCAGAATTCCAGGCCTTTTCCAGGCCCTTGTCCATAAAAGTAAATTTTCCAGCCTTTTCAAGGCCTGGAAAACTTATTTTAAATTCCAAGGCTTTTCAAGGATTTCCAGGCCCCGTATGAACCCTGTAAAGTGCAACAAAAAGGACGAAAGATACCTACTATCCTTGTCATTCAGATTAATAACAGATTTATAATTAATCAAAGAAAAACAAAAAAGACATTTTGATATAGGCCTACCGATCAAACAAATGATATAAACAGTTGAACGTATTCATGTATTTGTCCAGTATTGGACGTCTCTTTGTCAAATGATGGAGGTGAATTCATGATTTTTAACACGGGCCAAATATACAATATTGTAGGTTAAGAAAAAAAGTTAGCCAAGTCTTCTAAATGGGGTTTTCTATAACTAGTAATTTTTTATTTTGCAAAAGTTTTACAACTATATTTTTCTGTAAACCACCAACTTGCAATGTTAAAGTATAGGCAGTTTGCCCTACCTTGCCACATAGTGACGTAATTTCACAATGGGATGTCATTCTCTTGTTGTAACATCATAACTCGAAACCCCCAAATTATCAACATCAATGTGTACCTTTCATGTTTTTGTTATAATCGAATATAACAATTGAATTTATTTTATTGAAGAATTTACTGAAGTAAAGAAAATTTATGGTGTATGAATGGACCAAAATAAGGAAAATAAATGAATCAAATATTATGGATTTTTAAAGCGGTCTTAAGACATGTGTACACAAAGGTAATATGGGCTTGTCTTTGGACATTAGTTTATATACAAGAGGAGGTGTAAATGAACAGAAATGGCATAGAGTGAAGACAATTGAATTATCGTGTCCACTTTATGGTTAGTGGCTGAGGGAGCAAGTTTGTGCAAGGTGTGATCACTGTCATAACACCACACAGCCTAATAATTCAATTAAGGACAAAAACCTCTGAAGGAGATTGGACCAGATGTGTAGCCGTTTACTCAAACTAATATGCAACTCCCCATCAGAACAACTTCTACCAAAACTATACCGCGAACTCCTGTCTTTGCTCTGGACACAGTTACAAGTCCTCAGCCTAATAATATAGAAAATCAATGATTAAATCACATACAAGGCTCTTCAATTCAGACCTCTAATTTCAAACTTTGCAGATAAACACTTTAGTGGCATTCAAACAAAAGGCGATGTGGAATTACTATCGACATAAGACATGAAGACGACAGAAGCAGTTGAAGAAAAGACAACAGTGCGAGTGAGAGAGAGCATGTCCAAGCAGCAGTCTCAATAATTAGGAGTTCCCATCAGAGTAATGCTTGGAGTATTGAATGTGTACCCAGACCCAATCTAGACCAACATCCTTCAAACTATTTAACAGCATGTCTCTCAATAACAGAGTGAGGGATGAGATCTTCGGCCAGTAACCTCACCATTTTCTCTAGATGACATACATATCTTAGGCAGTCAGGAAAATAATTCATTGCTACGTAATCTACACTGATTACAGGTTACCATACCCAACTTAAAGAAACAGGACAATTTGGTTGGATAACCATTCATTTGAGCGTAACTAGAGTGATTATTCTGGCGGAGGTTTGTCGGTAGACAGAAAGCTTCAGGACAGTTAGTATTTGTTTCCAGAAACCTGTACTTACCACCCGGTCCGACCACAGCACATCACACAGGAGAGCACAAGGAGGAGTAGGAGAAGGACAGCTGAGGGCACGAGTACACAGGCCAGGAAGTCCACAGATAAACTGTGAGCACGCTCTCTCAATAACTCTGGGGGACTGAATTCTACTGGTCTCCACAAATACGCTAGATCAGCTGTGTTTAACTGCAAATAGAACATCACAAAGACATTAGTGAACAGTTCTAGAATCCTTGTGAATATTTCATACAGTTATAGATGAGAGATTTCCTCAGGAGACAAACACAACACAAGGTAGGACAATCTTTCTGACTTTCTTAATTTCTATCAATCTACAGCCTTTCTGTTTCAGGCAATATACATTTATGATTATCATACATTACAGTGTATCTGGTTCAATTCACCATTTATTATTTTAGTAAAGTAGCAATATATATTTTTATAAATGAAAAAGAAAATTTGACATGCCTATACCGGGGATCGAACACGGAACCTTTGACGAACAGGGTCAACATTTTACCAACTGAGCTAAAGAGGCTGTCGTCTGTCGATCGATTAGAATATGTGTTTATAATGTATAGTGCATACTTTCCCGATATCATAACTTCTTCTACTCACAGCAGTATCCACAGGTTAAAGCACAGTACTCCTCCATATAAGCCGCGTCTGACTCACATTTACCATTGGTCTTCTTTGCCGCACATACTGGCAATATATCCTTGCAAGTTTCTGAATAAAGAGTTGGGAATATATTACGACCAACCAGAAAAATAAATAAAGCATAGTGACAACCCATTGATACCCTGATGATGGTTGGACCAATAAACCGATTCGTTCAATCAAATATGAACTCCCCGTCTGTCTTTAGAGTTGTGCTTTATTACGTAGGCTAAAACTTTCCTATTGGATGTCATGACATTGCTAATTATAGACACCTGTCTCTTACCATACGAATTGGAAGTGTCCTATAAGTGTTGAGTACCATATTTATGAATGAATATAATTTAATAAGAAAACAAAATTATGTGCACATCCAGATTATATTAGTGTCTTGAAAACGCTTTAAAAAACACCATAGATATATGCTTACTAGTTTTTGTGCACAATGTCCGCAAAAAAGTATAAATAGAACCAATCAATATTATAAAACAGTTAAGAGAAGACTTACTTTGGCATTGTAGTCCACCGTATCCTACTGGACAATCACATCGGCATGTTGCTGGGTTAAATATACCACAGTTGTGGCAGGCGGAAACTTTACACTGACCACAGTGATCTCCCTTGAATGGCAGACGACAGGCACAGGTGTCGCCAAACTCACGTACGTTACACATACAAGTTCCGGTGAGGGGGTCCACGGGCTCCTTGTTAAGGCAAACTTTGTTGGTGGCCAAACTGCAGTCAACACCTATCCAGGAAGAAAGGGATAGACGTGATTATTAAGTAGATTGGGATTGTTCCTAAATATTTTTAGTTGGAAATTTGTGGATAAGAAAAGAACATTTCCTGAAATTTTTTTCTTCATAACAAAATATTAAATAGAATTTCAATCTAAGCACAATTACATTTGATAGTAAAGATTTAAAAAAATGTCTTATGACAACGTCACGTAGGCCGTGCGTATTCTTACAGCTGTAGTTCGTCAGACAATGACCGCATAATTAATGTAAATTCCATGTATATTACAACATAAAATGGGGCTTTATTCTTTGTGACCAAGCCGATTAAATACCGACGAAGGTTTAATCAAATGACCGGTATGCTGATTAATTTCCAACACATTTTCGGTAATGATCATTTATTGTGTCAGAGCTTATTCTCAGAGATGTAAGAAAAGACAAATCTCGCGGGAACAGAATTAATACATACCACCAAAGCCTAATGCACACTGACACCCACAATTCCATGCAACACCTCCATTAAGGCAGGCCGGATTACACTGACGATCTGGAATTAACATATAATTGCATAAAAAGAACACCTATAAGGATTTCGACTTTACAAAAATGAAACCACAATGGTCTTTATGAAGTCCTAATGAAGACAAAGTTCTACTTTATGGAAAATTAATAATCCATGTTCATTCAACATCTCCCTTTCAAATGTCAATCAAAGATGTAAAGTAAACAAACAAACAATAGACACGACGCCATTGTTTCAATTGACCACAACGAGGTCATTGTAACTCCAGGCTTTACTTTTTATCATTTGGGATATATCGAACTAGCCAGAGCTACGAGAAGGGTACAGCTGTACACTTGCTGTTTGAAAACATACAGCAGCGATTTTAGCTCGTATATTAAACAGTTATGGACTTTTGAAGAGGTCTACATGGAGTTATAGAGACCGACAGCAGTGATATTGACCGAGGTCGAAGGCCGAGGTCTATATTACTGCTGTCGGTCTCTATAACTCCATGTAGACCGAATTTAAAGGCCTTAAAGGCACACTAACCTCTATTCGTGTTTAACGTGTCAACAATGTCAACACGATCAAATTCAACCGCTTTATACTTTAAGCGGTAAGTGGGGCTTAAAAATACCTTATA
>JAVFBY010285423.1:0-10370 GCA_034781015.1 Tonicella lineata
GTAAAATCTGAGGCACCGTCTTTTAGATCACACTGTGCTCTTTACAATGAAACATATTTGATGTTTCTACAATGAGCAGTTTTTGAGAAATAGGGATTAGAAATGTAGAGAATGTGCTACAAATGAAGTGTCGGAAAAGGCCAACACTGACGAGTCATCCCAGCAGGGCAGTCTTAGCCTAGATAATCCCTTAATCCTTTAATACACAATTTACTCACATGAAAACTTATTAGTGTAGCCTAGATAATCCCCTAATCCTTAACACCTGTTTAACAGGCACAATTTATTCACATGAAAACTAATAACTGTAGTCTTAAATAGAACTATTTCTAATATGAATTTCTATATAATTTTTGGGACAGCATACAGTTTGAAAACTATACTATTATTTTAAGGGGAGAAAAAAAAATTGTAAATTTTTAGACGAAGCGGTCCAGCAAGACCTTAATTGAACTTCACGCCTATTGTAAATGCAGAGTTTTGATTATGGCTTTTTTTTTTATAAAAAAAATGTTATCTCTTTCGCTGCTATCTTTATGGGTCAATTGAATTTCAGGATTGTGAGTCCAAGGTGAAAGTCATGGTTATTTTTAGAAATAGTTTGTCATCAATTTAGTGGCTTTATTTATTGGAGATTTTTTTTATTAAACACACACAGTGACACACATGCTTATTCAGTAAGCCTCCCTGACAAGTTCAAATTTCAAGGTCGTGTTGTCAAGGTCATACTGGCATTTAGAACAAAGCATTTTATCTGATTTAGTTAATAATAGTGGGGAAGCCAATTTGGTGTGAAATTGTGTTCCTGTCCTGTCCCATCTTTGATGTTGCCAGTCAAGGGTGTTTTCCTCCACCCTTTGGGCTTGCACGCCATCATGTAAGTTAAATGCCCCTGTCAGCAATTTCAACACCGATTAATCAATCTGACGAACAGCTGAGCTCACAGATTGTTTTTACGAGGTTTCTTCCAAACAGTTTTCCAACAATCATCATTTAGGTGAAATAACTGAGTATGAGTCTACGTTAAAAGAAAATCAAACCAATAGACAAAGTTTATGTAGAAGGTTAAATTTTAATTAAAACACCTTTTTGTTTTCAGTTCACTTGTATTTCCGACCATCCCTCTCAGCTCTAATCGCTGGTATGCTGTTACTACACCTGAACGCCCCGCACTTGCAATTCCAGGTATTTGTTTATGCATCACTATTGAAAGATCCAGTGGTGTACATTTTGTCTATTTTGCAATGACCTACAGAATGTCGTTCTCAATCTTGTGTTGAAAAATCATTTCTAAAATGGCAGCTATATTTAAATATTCTTTACCATTCAAATTATTTGGTTTAAAACTCTGATGTATATATTGCAGCTATATTGTCTCCCCTTGGGACATGGTTCTTATATAAATTAAATACCCTTGAGTATGACGTAAAACACCAAGCAAACTTTGAATGGGTAGCGGGAGCTTCCTGTGCGCTGGGCATTTCTGACCTACGGGGCAGCATCAATTTGATATATTTCAGCGCCATGTTTTGGGTCCTGTGATTGTCCTACCTGGTCTGTTTCCATTGACAACCAATGTGGTTGCCACTATCCTTTTAGCATGTTTAGCTGTCATGCCTTGTGAGCCAAGTGACATCAATGGCATTTAAGGAAAAATAAAAGCCCATAATAAAAAAAAAAACAACAATCAAATGGCCATGGTTTAAAATATGCATTTACTCCAGCATATGTTGAGACTGATTTAAACTGTTAATCCTTCTCAGACCATATCATGCTGCCTGTGCGACGACAAGTCTTCGAGAATTCTGACGGTCAATTTGTGGATATGCTGATTACAAGTAAATTGGTATTTGATGCATATACGGATGGAACCAATTGTTGGCACAGAGGTGGCACTCAGTCATTTTCCTTGTTCTGGTATTGCTCTGCGACTGATGAAACAGTCAAACTGGATTTACGCAAAAAGATACGACAGAAAATGAAAGCGGTAAGACTTTCCCTTGTTGTGGTCTAGATAATATGTAACATAACTTCTGTTTTTGTGTCTAGAACCAAATCTGTCTGGCGCGTCTACAAGCATAGGAGAGATATTTGGTCTACTGAGCTAGCAACCGTCCCGGCCACGCTTCATGTCATTCAACTTAGGCCTACTATATGATTATCTAAAGAGTTGAAAAAAAAAGATAAAAAAAAATAATAGCAAGTTTCTGAATTTTAGCACATGTGTTTGTCATTAATTTTATGCTTAAACAAGTTGTGACAAGACCTGAATTTCCATCCTCAGGATCATAATGTTACTATAGGCTTACTTGGTTATTTTCACTGCATGGTCATGTTCTATCTACATCAAAATGGAAATGTTAAATATTTATGCCATGTCAGTAATGTACATGTTGTATAGGTTTAAATAATCACATTACTATTCACAAATTTGTCATTGATCAAAACGTGTGGTCTGTAAAGTTGGGTTTTCTGATTTGACAAAAAATTCCCAAAGGCTATTCTTCCTTTATTCTTGGTAACTACATTCTTGGTAACTAGGTATGTACATTGTAACTTACTAAGTTAGGCTTTTGAAACTTGCATACTGCAAATGTGCTACACTCTTCACATGTGCATATATACAGATTTTTTTGATTGGAATTCAACTTTTAATACACTGTAGTTTTTTAAACTTTAAAAACATTGTTGTGCATACTGCCAAGTGTGTGTACATGAAGTGAGGGAAATGGTGCTGGGGATATTGTCAAGCAATATTGATGGCTTTTCTCTTGATTGTAAAAGAATATATTATTTAATAATTTTAGAAGATACATGAAAGTTATTTGACTGTTTTTTGTTTAATAGGACATAAAATCAGAGATCCTGGCTGACTATGTGAATGATCCACAAGTTTGTGACAAGATGCTGGTGACATTAGAGACGTTTGCTGAACAGGGATTCGTACTTTCATATGAGGTATTCTGGTGGTTAAGCCACACCAAATTAATACAATGTACTTAATGGAGGAGGGGAGGGGTTGGTGGGGCTATTTCTTTTAAGTTTTTTTTTGTTGGATTTTGTTTAGTTCTGGTATCTGGCACTCATCTGCAGGACCTAGTGAAGCTACAACAAACGCAGGGTTCCAGTTGAAAAGTATATTTTTGTGTTGAACCATACAGATGGGACGTGATACATGTAGCGCCGCTTGAATCATGGAGATACATATTCCTCGGCTGACTTGTTTCAGGTCATCTGTTTCTAGCTCACTTTCGGGGCCTGTTGTATAAGATGCTGACATTGCCCATCGTCTCAGACTTGTAGAGAATTGATGCCATCCTTAGCCATGCAATCGGCACACGGTCACCTGGCTTGAAAGAGTTGGATTATAAATAAAATACATAGGCCCCTATATTCTTTTTTTTTAATTTTTTTAAATATTTTAATTCTGTATGTGTATGAAACATAATCATTCAAGAAAATATGCACAATAAGTAAATAAATCTTTTTTTTTTAATTTTTAAATTATCACCCCCTTATAGGCTGTAATTAATAACCACAGGTTTATATGAAAGTTAACAGAAATACCAAATCACTCGGAAACCTACCCTCTCCAAGTGACTATTTCAAAACAACGGCTGTTTTTTTTTTCCTCACACCATCGTTTTCCCAACGTCCATAGGGCCGGTATGCAACTACACCACTTTACTGGACATTTCCGCTTCTTGTTACACAAAAAAAATCACATTTTATTTTCACTAACAGGCAAACTTTCAGGATAATCTTTTGAAGTGTGTGTTTTTACTTCCGCTAAGGTAAGAGTCATTTATCAGCCGATATAAACCGATAGGACATCTATGGGCTGATAAATGACTCGTACCTTTCAAGCCAGGTGACTGTGGTTCGGCACCCAGATTCTTGGACCACGTTTACTGTGCTAGCATAAGTCGAGTTGTGTATATGGTCATGTCTGTTTGTCTCTAATAGATTAGATCTAACCAGATTCCTATACCTGTCAGGACTCCTTCTTGCATAAATGTAATTTGACTTTAGTACTAAGGTTTTTATCGGGGGTTCCCTTTGAACTCCTGGCAAATGGTTGGTGTCGGCAGATTTGTAATGGCTTTCGTCTAAGTGCGCTTTTCTGAGGCTCGAGTGTAAGAGTTACATTGAAAGGATATTAAGTCAATCAGAACCTTGGCAGGATTGGCGTCAGTTAGTGTCGCTATGCTCCTGGATTTCGTCTACAAAAGTTGGAGCGAGGGAGATGATAGCATCTCCCTCACTCTCTATAGAGGATTCTCTATTCCCCAATAAAAGAGTTTGTTTTCACATGGGTTTATAGAGGACAACCAAAATGTGTTTGGTTTGAGTCCTGTCTATGTACTATTTAGATAGGACTAAAAGCATGAGGCTAAATCATAGATGTCTTTATTCCATTTAAGGTTACATGTTGTTGTAAACACAAAATCTCCTAGAACATTTTTTCTTCTTGGTTAGCAAAGAAGATTCACACCAAGTGGACTGGTCCATTACCACCATTCTTTTTTCAGTATCAAGCGAACCATACATGTTTACTTAAGCTGATTATGGTGATGTGCAATCTCATTCTCAAACTTTCTCCATATTGGTAGTCTGTTGTAATCTCAGTACATTGCTGGACAACTGGATTATTGGCTGTGGGTTACGATACAGACAAGTGGATCAGTTGGAAAGTATTTTTATTGGATTGATTTGTTTGAAAGATTAGAGCAGGGTAATTGACAAGCAGGTTTACACCTGTTCTGCCAGGATGTTCGTCAGGAGCTTGTTACAGCTTTCCCTACTGATTTGTGTGTTCGGGCGCCTGTTTTGAAAGCCGTGTTGAACTGTACAACAGTTGTTTTTTTTTAAGTTGGTCTATTTATTGAAATAAAGAGAAAGAAAGAAAACCAAGAAAGAAAGGGAATATGTAGAAGACTGCAATCATGTCTATTATTCATATTATATCAATACATAATTTTGTGTTTGTGTTAGAGCGGAGTGGGTCGGTGCCTGGTTTCAGGATGCCTCTACGGTAAACCCAACTTATGAGTTGGATCAGTCGATTCAGGAGGAACAGTTGTTTATGGTGGCCTTCTGGATCATTTGTTCCACTCCTTCCTCAACATGACCCCCTCAGCCTAAAGTTAAGTTTAGGTGTTTAGCATCTATGGCAGCCCTGTCTTCGGGGTCGTGGCGATCATTGTCGCCTTCCTCGTCTCTAGCCCTTAGCTCTTGGTTTTGGCAGTCGAGAGTTTGACTTCACGATCGCCTTGAACAGCTATATTTCATAGTTTGCAGGATGGAACGTTTCCATTTAAACTGCCTAGGTTTAGCTTGCTACATGTAGGGGGTGCTAAAGGGCACTGCAACAGGAAGTAACCTGAGGAGACATAAAAAATTAGTATTCAGTAGTTGCACCTGATTTGGAGAAAAAGGGCAAGCTTAATAGTAAGGTAAGATTTAGTTAAAAAACGTACAAATTATAACTAATTTGTTAAATTCCAATCATGTTAATCCATTAAAGAAATTTTAACACATAAAATATATAGACTGTTTCTAACACTACATGAAGAAGTTTAAAAATGACTGTTTGTTTGGTCAGACTTCCCACAGTGACGTCTCTAATTTAAGGCCTAAAGTTTCCATTAGGATCTATAAAAATCCCAAATGAGCTACTGTAGCAGGACTGATTGGGCTGTTAAGATATAAGTGTGTAAAACGAAATGTCAAATAGGTGAACTGTAGATGGAATGTCATGAACGGAAGTGCGACCGAACATTCATTTGAAAACTGCTTCATACAATGTTTGTGTGTAACAGATTTTACAGGAGTTACTGATTTACATGATTGAAATCTGCTAGAATAGACTAGGTCATGTACACTTACCAGTAGAGAGGCAAGTTTACATGTTACATGCTCTATTAAGTCATTTTTTGAAGACAACGTTATTCACCTTCCCATTTACTACATAGACAATAGAGGATACGGTCATGGACATTGGTTCGGAAATCAGAAGTGCTTTTTTTTTTCTCCAATTTTTGTTCAGATTTTCATCTACTTCATGTTCTTTAAGAGGGCAAAATGCCTTTTTGTTTTCAAGGTCATAGGTCATCTCTACATGCAGCAGATCAAATAAATATTAAACCATAACTGACAAGACTAATTCAGAACCATTGATTTGGTAATCCTCAAACTAAGTTTTTATCTTGTAATACCTGATTTCTTTTTTTTTTATCCTCAAACGTGACAATAAGAGATATCGCCCCCAGCAAAGGGATGCTCTGCACTGCTGTTACCTTCTTCTATTTTGTTTATTTGCAGGCAATCATCAGGTCAGTTAATGAACAACTAGATGCTGAAAGACGAGCAATACAACTTTTGAACAAAAACAAAAATAGACAAGCAAAGAATATGCAAAGAAGATCTCAACGATATCGTACACAGCCTGGTGATAGCCGTTTTATGCTACAAATTTCTTGTCACGCACAATTTGGAAACTCTTTGGTTTTTGTTCTACGGTCTTCAACTGCTGGGAAATATGACGATGTTATTGTGGTAAGTATTATTATTTTAAGCAAATTTCCCATCTGCTCTTTCACACGGTGTCGTTTTGATTGATCAAATTACATAAATTAGCTACTCTTCAAATTAGATAAATTAATTTAATTATGAGTCGCTAACACAAAGTTGACAGTGTGCAACAGCTATTCTTCAAGTGTTTATGAACTGTACATGGTCTTAAATGCTCATCAAACTTGATGCACCTTTGATATATTGAATATTGTTCATGAACTAGTGACTAAACATCATTATTTTACTGGGGCTAACACTACATGAATAGTAAACAATTGTTGGGCAATATAATGGATATACCATTTTGTTATGATGCGATAAACTTTGTATGAATCCACTTTGTAATTCCATTTGATCAATTCAGTAAACAACTTGAAGCTTGACCAAATTACGGTAGCTTATATTTTGATTAATTAACCAATTTCAAAGAATAAAGAAAGAGATATGGTATGACTTAAGATTTGTCATTATAGAACGAAACAATGAAGACTCATCCATAGAAAACTATGGCCAAATTGATCCGAACAATCTTACCATATTTATCGTAAACTAGGGCTGAGGGTTGTTAACAGTTAGGCTATAAATGTATTGTGATGTACATATAAGCTATGGTAACTCCCTTTTCGTAAACCAAACAAAACCATGTTAAATGAGACATGGTAAATAATTCTTATTTTAAAATACATAAATCCCCGGTGGAGGCATGTCACATTTTCTTTCTCTGCATTTATAAAAATATAATAAAGCAAGTGGTTCAGTTCTTGACATGATACAGCCGTATTTTAAAATTTGCTACCAAAGAACAGTGTTTAATTGTAATTGGTTTCATTTTTCCAGGGCGAACAAAATAGCAATTAAACTGACATGTTTAACCATCAAAACCAATAACATGTTGTTCATTTTTTAAACAATACCAAAAGTGTATTAACTAGAATTATGCAACTCAATTTTGATGTTCGTACTGACCGTAGGACCGCACAACCTGTTATAACACATGATTCGATGTAGCACACAAGAAAATTCAGAGGAGCTCAGCTTTTAAAATGGTGCATGATGGGAAGTTGATGGTTCGTTATTCTAAAAAAAGAAATATTGTTAGTATCTATGTATTTTTTTGATAATACAAATGGAAAAAATAATGAAAGTAGTGATGAAAAAGATTTTAAAAAGGCACAGATTACTGTTTTGATTTCTCTGCGTATGACTATATAAATTTTACTTTTATATAGGATTACCCAGCATTCCCCATAACAAAAACAAGAAGAGGCTGAAATGGGATGTCACTATTATAACAAGTATGGTTGTACATGTACTAAGGGCCCAGAATCCCATGATATTACATCGCAAGTGACCCATCTTAACTTATATTGGGAGTGGTTTCTTTTCTAAACAACCAGCGAGTGGTTGGGTGAGAGCTTCATGATGCCCTGATGCTCTTGGAGTTAAGGGGCATCAGGAAGTAGACTTTTTTGTGTGTTTTTTTGCTCCTTTTTTTTTCCTTCTTCTGTCTCGTCTTTCATGTTGCCAGTGACGTGAACGGTGGTTTCCTCCACCCAGGGGACTGGCCCACCGTCATATAGGTGAAATACCCCTGAGTACGGCGTTAAACCCCAACCAATCAATCAATTTAAACAACTAAGAAAAATTTAGGCCTGTATTTGTATTATGTACCATATTTGGTAGCCTTGCAAATGGCCTCAGATGAGTTCCATATTTTGTGTGCATTGATTATTTTATTTATTTATTATTCAAAATTTTTTTTTTTTTAATTTTTTTTTTTTATTATCAGTACAATGGTCATTTTTTTATTTATTTATTTTTCTATGTTTATATGAATATAATATAATTTATGAGAAATATTGATGGCAAACACTGTGATACGAGTAAGATTAATTTATTGATTAGATAATTATTATACATACTCATACCAGATAATGTCACAGAACAAGCGGTGTCACTGAAACTGCCTTTCTAACAAAGTATGTAAAGCTTTATTTGGTTACGGAAAAATACCCTTCTTAAAATTTTACTTTTAAAAAAAAAATAGCTCAAGCTACAGACAAAAACAGCTCAAAAGACTACCATTCATTTTTATCTTCATGGCATATATGCATGGAGATATAGCGATCAGCACCGCCTGTCTGTCCGTCCGTCCGTCTGCCAGTATGACAGTATCTTGTAAACGCAACTCCTCCTAAAGTTCAAGCTGGATTTCAATTATATTTTGCAGATATCATCGGTATGAATTGAGGATGTGCGTGAAGATTTTTTTGAGTCGCCACTATATATTTAAAAGAATTAGGGCCCTTTGCAGTCTTTCCTTTTGTTTTACTATATTTTCCCCTTGTAAACGCAACTCCTCCTAAAGTTCAAGTTGGATTTTTAGTATGTAATTTCATTGATAAAAACAAAGTTAATATGCGACTATGAGTTTAAATTATTAACTTCTGATGGGATGTTCTTCAGTGGGAGTGCTTGAACTCCATGGGGATATGCCGTTCTCCAAATGGCTCTTGTTACATTGTGTTAGGCAGATAGTGTTTGTTTCGGGTTATTTTCATTCCGGAATTTAGTTGTGTTCGTTAAAAGATTCCCTTCAGTTTTTCCATTTAGCAAACCATGTGGAGAGAAAATGGCGTCTTTTTTATGGATATAATTCAGATGCCTTCATGTTTCTGGACTGGATGGCTATTCCTTTGGATTTATGTTGTTACGTATCTTGAGTTCTTGGACACATGGGAGTGATTTTTGGCTGATTTCTGGCATGTTGTAGGCTCCTAAATCAGAGTCATGTTACTTCCTGGTTTGCACTAATTGTACCTCCAGTACTAGAAAGGGATACAATATGAATATACATGTATGTATGAACAACCTCGAGATTTCGTAAGAGTAATACACGAGGCGGGTATTGCAAAATGGCATACCAACATAAGTTTTTGTTTCTACTAAGTGTAATAAAAGTATCAAGGGGGTACATCGTTTCAAGTAAGATTTGTAGCAGAGCAAGATTGACGATCGTCATGGCTAGCAACTACAAACAACTGCCGAAGGTTGACGAACATTTGTAATTTGAGACATGGAAAAACGAGATTGAGATTTGGCTAAGAATTACTGATCCGCCAAAAGGATCAAAAGCATTCTTTGGCCGTGTCTTTGTCGGGACCTGCATGAGAGTTTACGATGGAGAATGCCGCTGATGATCTCGCTACAGCTTTTGTTCACTAGGAGTTGAAAGCCTGGCAACTTAACCTCGGAAGACGAAATGTGGTTTACAATAATACATCTTTGACAATACGAAAACTGAAAAAGTTATTCAGCTTTGAGATTTTAATCATGATTCTGAAAAGAATTCCAAAATGGTGTATTTGACCTCAAAACAGTCACAATAAGTATGGAGGTGCAGGGTCAGAAACACAAATCAACATGATTGATGAAGAAAAATGTTATTTTGAGTCCAAAGATGACATTCAAGACTTATTATCAAGAACAGTTCAACCCGCCAGGCCGCCTGGTGTCCAGATGACAGCTCCCACTCTTCGACTCATTCTTCCAGTTAGTCGTCTGATCTGCCTCAACCAACTAAATCCTTCAGGATTTGGGTTTTGTGCCCAAGGTATTCTTATTCCTCATTAAAAACTGACACAGAAAACTCACATGAGATAAATTTACCCTCCAAGAGATATCTAGCTCATTTTTTTTAGCTTAGTCTATGTAACATATGTATAGACCCCACTCCCATGCTTATCCCAGATATTCCTATTCCTTATGCAAATGTAGTCTAGAAATACTCTGTC
>JAVFBY010285534.1:3224-17094 GCA_034781015.1 Tonicella lineata
CGCAATCATCCCCCCCCCCCCTCCCTCACCCAAGAAGGAATTTTCGCTACGAAATGGTCCATCAATGGACCGATCGATCTATTGATTAATTGACCATACATATGAATGCATTGGTTATAATAACAGAGCCAGCATTTGGACATTTCAATTAAAATTAAGTACCCATCCTCACTGCATGCTTTACTAGCTAAGAACAATGGACGTTGATTAGTCTGAAGGAAGTGTTATCGATTTGAGAGAAAATTAGAGTGTGTGTATTGGGAGCAAATAGGTCCAAGTATATTGTACCGGGTCAAAGGTGAATACTATAAATTTTGCTTTGGTGGAAACCAACGAGACGCGAAGCGTTGAGTAAATTGGTTATGCTTTTCACAACACACGAAATCAATGTTGCTCTCCTCTGACAAAACAAAGCAAGTGACATTCGTATTTTTTTTCCTCATATTATGCCTTCATAATCTCGTATAGTTGAATCTTCTGCATATTTATTCATTTGGTTATATTTGTCACTTGGTTTAGACACTTGTCTAAGACTGCTCAACACTTTTATGTAGCTTATAATTGTATTTTGCAGTAATTACAATTCTGTATGTTGGTCCAAAGTTACTTGCTTCCTTATATGAGAGGAGGGCAGAATATTTATGGGATTCAACCTTCACTTTGTAAAATGCTTCTAATATCCCCTGGTGTGATCTTACTTACCCTCTTGTTGGGGTATTCGCTGTTGTTGTTGATATAACACCAACTAAATGAAATAATGTAAGGAATGCTCTGAAAATGTGGCGCTATATACCTAACGGTAATACGAAAGTCATAACGTAGCCGGAATTTTCCATTTTACCATGGTGTTCTTAAAAAGCGAGTTTATATGTTTATAAATGCACACACCGCAAATATAGAGGCTTTGAGCATAATATTGATAATCAATGCCTTCAAACCTACAGTCAGAGGATTCGTATTTGCTACAGGCCGCAGAGTGTCGCGCTGTGCGAACATCACTCACAATTTTCTAAAGAATGGCAACTTTACCAACCAGTCGGACCAGCTGTGTGTCAGAATGAGAAAAGTGAACTTGATTTGATATTACTGCGCATATGTCATTGATGTACAGCGCTCTTATAACAGGCTATGCAGTTTAGAAAAATAATGTTGTTCAACTCTTTTTGGAAAATACTCATTAAATATCAATTTATGTTTTTTTTAAAAAGGACTAATGTCATGGAATGGATTGCGTGAGTGATTAGTGTTTGGAATGAACTCTGTCATCCATTTGTCCAAAACTGTCAATCAAGTGTCAGACCTATGACAGCAGGCGACAGGCAAAACAAGTAGTTTTAGAAGAGTTATCTCACTGCAGTGAAATATCACCTTTCTCTGTGAAGCAAATCCTTATCTCCAACATGTATATAAATAATAAATTGACATATCTGTACTGACAGTACTCGAGATCTTGCTCGATAAGAATAATGTACTGCATGTATAAATCGATAGCCATTTCCCTATCTTTTGAAGAGTTGCAAAGATATGGAATAAAAACTATAATATACAAGAACTGTTTGTTAGCAAGAATTATATTGGTGAAAACGACACTCTTAAAATATATGTACTTTTTGGGGGATCAGTCCGAAATGAGAAAAATGTAAATATGTGCGAGAATTACTCTTGTGGTCATTTCACTGATGGTGATGAAAGCAATAAAGCCTAACGTAGGTGGAGCTGTGATTTGTTAAGACGCGACGCGACCGTCGCAGTAGACATACATGTATGCACTCGGCGTTGTGCTAGAATTCACGTTATTATCTCAATGTAAAAAATCTTAAAATCTGAAGCCGACCAATAGCTTCGGCATATTTTTCGTTCGGGGAAACGGGGGATTTTCGAACAAAAGCATGCAACTGCCAAGTAAATAAACACTGGCCGTTAATCCAGAACTATATCCGCTTTGTTTTGAGACCATGGTCGCGTATCAATTCGCATAGATTTGTCCAATATCCCACAAAACAGAACTCACAATGTTAAAGTTTGCGGCATGCCGAAGCTATTGGTCGAGTTACACTATAGCTCGTTAGTAGGCCCTATCCGATAGATTTCAGACTGTTTAAATAGAGATAATAACGAGAAATCTAGCACTAGCACTCGTCATAGATCAAAACTTGCCGCGATCCTCTGCGACTGGGAAGCGACTGGTTATGATCGCAACTTCGTGCGCGTAAGACGAAAGTGATTCTGGTCAACTGATTTTGTTTTTCATGTTCAGGTGACAACTTCAAACTAGCTGCGCCCACGAATATGATACGTTTGTGCATTCTAAACATCTAAACTAAAAAGTAATGCATACCGGTATCGTATTATCGCATTTAATACACACAATACCAATGGGCTTTTTAGATCTGGATTTATTTAAATTGGCGCACATAGTTTTCACAGAGGGATTATTCTTACTTCAATCACGACTATAGGCCTATATATTACCATTCACCGCTCTCAAATAATGCCCCCATGTAAAATCACATGGAGTGCAGTGAAGTGCAATTGCCATTAAAAAAGATGCAAAACTGAATTTAAGGACATATATTGCACGAATAAAAGAAAAAAATACATAAAAATCACTAGGAAGAACCTCCAATCAGTCACAGATGCGCGAATAGGGGCAGGTCGAAGGGACTGGGAGCAGCTATAGTGACCGATCTTCGTAGCAAAGTAGCAAAGAGCTTGTTGAGCTCGCCTGCGACTGGTCGCCGACTGTTTCACCTGGCTTGTAAGAGTTGGATAGAAAATAAATTAAAAAATATATATAATTTTTTATTATTATTATTTATTTTTTATTTGCATGACACATACTCATCGAAAAAATAAAATAGACTTGTCATTCCTTTAATATTGTGACGATCACAAACTTATTATTGTCGAACACTTAGTAGTAAGAATTACAACAGTAATAAGGATATGATTGGTCAGGATGACACTATCAAATAAATGGCTTGAGCGGTATTCTTCGGTTTGTCACCAGAAATAAAATACTATCGGGTAGAATAACTATTACTTATAATCTAATAACAAACACCTTGAATAAAATACAATGACAATTCTTTATTAAGTCAAAAGTTACATCAAATGTGAAACCGTCTGCGAGTATTATATATAGTTAAGCTTCTGCTGTGTTCCCTTGTTTAATATGTTGCTTCTCTTAATATGGCCAATTAACCTCTGGTATGCCCTGTGATATTATAGTACTCCGGTTGGCTTCTGATGTACCCCGTACAGGGTGGTTTTATGATGTAACCGTGATTTATACGGGGTGGTCTTCTAATGTACCCCGTGATTTATGCGGGGTGGTCAGTTAATGTACACCGTGAAATACGCGGGGTTGTCTTCTGATGTACCCCATGATTTATAAGGGGTGGTCTTCTAATGTACCCTGTGATTTATGTGGGGTGGTCTTTATAATGTACCCCGTAAAAATGTATCGGGTAGTCTTCTGATGTACCGTACCCCTTGATTTATGCGGGGTGATCTTCTACTGTACCCCGTGATTTATACGGGGTGGTCTTTATAATGTACCCCGTGAAAATGTATCGGGTAGTCTTCTAATGTACCCCGTGAAAATATGCGGGGTGGTCTTCTGATGTACCCCGTGATTTATACGGGGTGGTATTTATAATGTACCCCGTGAAAATGTATCGGGTAGTCTTCTGATGTACCGTACCCCGTGATTTATACGGGGTGGTATTTATAATGTACCCCGTGAAAATGTACGGTATTGGTGGGCTCAATTTATTTGGGTATGTTCCATTGAGAACCTGAGGACAGTATAGAGGTTGGCTCTTGTTTGTTAAGTACATCTATTTGTGTACCCCATAAACAATATGGGGTAGTATCTGCTTTAATGGACCCATAAAATATAGGGTAGATTATTTACTAGGGCTTCATTTTACTTCTAGGTTCATTGTATATTGAGCTGCCAGCATCTAATAACTTCTTATTAATTAGTATTTCTAGTTCATCTGACCTCTGAGTTAGAACTGTCCTCTTGAGTTAGCCGAGACCTAACTGACGAATCCTAGCTCTGTCACCACTTATATTCTGAATATTCGCGCGCTGGCCTTCTGTAAAGCGCCACCTGGTGGCAACCTCTGGTAAAGTAGTCCACAGTAAAATAGTCCCATTTAATACCTGTTGTTTTAACTGTTAGGAGCCATAATAAATAATACTTAATGAATGAAGAATTATTATCTCTACATCAAGTAGCTATGGAAATAATAAACCACTTTTGTTTGGCCTCTAAATTAGAAATAAAAACGTCTGTACATGATACCATGTTAAAACCAAAACAAACATGGCGGCCTCCGTTGAAGATTCTTGTCATCTGAGTCAAACTTCAGTTAGTTACAGCAGTTCTATAGATTACCCAGGCTAAAGTAAGTCCTTCCAATAATTTATATCAACTAATAAAGTGCATACATCGATTTTAGCTCATAGAAATATGTCCATGCGATTTAAGGTCACCAAAACTGCATCGTTGTTGTTGTTTATAATTTGACAGCTGTAATAAGTGAGTAACAAGAGTTGACAGTATTCCACCAAACAATTTCATAGATGGGTTCACGTGTAGAAATTAATTTTAAAAAAATGGTAGAGTATTTCCATCACAATATAAAGTAAGTAATTATAGTTTTACACCATTTTTAAGTATCAGGTAGAGGTCAAATTCATCGGCATAGCTCTAGGTTGTAGACCTAGAGCTATGTAACAAAGCTATCGCCAACCATAAGGTCCCGATCTCACATGTCAGCGTTGGACACCAGTTTGGAAACATTAACTACTATCTTGGTTTTCAACGCCTTGGACTTTAGGGCAAATAGACGACATGTCAAACTTTCAGTTTCGTGCAATAGTTTCAAAGCCGGAAACACCCTTTTACGGAAAATATATTCTTTGGAAATTTGTGTGAATGTGTAGGCCTATAGTTTGTCTAAAAACAATAAATAGAATGTCAATCTTAACACAATTACAATTGATAGTAAAGATCCGCATAATTTGCTTCAATTTTGATGATAGTTTTATACGCGTTGAAATCCATAACCGATTTTTTAAAACGACTTATATTCCCAGACGCCTTGTTGAAATTCAACAAGCCGTCTGAGAATATAAGTCGTTTTTTGTTGGGTTTGTAGTTTATAGCTTCCAAGGAAGTGAATGAAGCATCTACAAAATTCTAGCGATGGCGTAACATTAGCGCCTCCGAGTGTGCAAGTTTACTCCAGTTGATTTGATAGACCGTTGTGCTTGTCTACGCGGCTGCCCGCGCATGCTAAAGTACATGTAGACAAGTTTAATTGCCTACAGTTCACCTTGCTTCAATGTCCACTTTGTTACAAAAACCGGTTATAATGATTGGCCCGTGTTGGCTTAAAGATTAGTCTGTTGGAAATAATAAATAGCCTTCATTTTAGAAAGTGTTCTTGTCTATCTTTTGCACTCTTTTTCCAGTTATGTTGGCCTTGTTGGGGTTTTTGTTTTTGCTGACTTCTACTGACAGGCGTGTGGTCTATTGTTTTCATCATAATTAGCAAAATGGCTTTCTTGTTAACATGTTTATAGTGTATGGCACACAAGGAACGTTTTAGTGTCTTATATAGATACCGAAAGCCTAATGCCGCGAAACAGACATTGCTTGTTAAAAATTTAACTATAGGGCAAATTAGCAGTTTAAAGTTGATGAATTTGGGATGCGTCATTTTACCTGTTTGGGTTTGTCAATTAAATATTCAAATACTGGTGTAACCCAATCTATGTGTGGCAGAGCAGGGGTAATCAAGACATCATTTCCTGTACAGGTTCACTTCTCAATACTTTGCAGCAACGTCCTCAACTTCGTTACCATACTACTTTACTAAAATTACCCACATTACAACGATGAAAAGTTCCATTTTTTTTATCCATCACCACCTTTTTGATTCTTATCTGAAAAATGTTATCCAAGCATGCCTGAAAATTGTGAGAAAATTATAAATTTCCAGCAATTTTCAACCAAAGCCAAATCACGACCGATTATTTTAACTTCCATCTTCATGTTGAACAGAATAGCATTCTCTTCGGATAAAATAAAGTATACTTCAACATGGGCATGGGATGCGTTGTCAACCAATACTGATAAGTTTATTCATCGCTAAAATGTTGTCTGATAATTATCACAATTAAGGCATTGTATTAGAGGTGAGTCAGGGTAAAGGAGTTGAATATTGACCAAAAAAATAAGATATACTTTTGAACAATATTTAATGGAAACAACTTTATTTAATTGTCAAACGAAAGAAAAATCAGAATCAACAAATAAATTTTATTTACAATATCAACTCCGTTGTCGTATACACTCAACTCCGTTTCCCTGACTTACCTCCGTTACCAGGCCTTAATTGTGATACGGAGGTAACGGATATGAGCGTAACGGAGTTGAGTTTTTGTTTTATAGAATATTGCGTTAACACGGACCCTCCTCCGAACAATGTGTTCCAGTGCATGAAAGGCAATGCCAGGCAGTCCACTGTTTGTGTGCTTCGATTTAATTAAAACCTTATACAGATATTATTAAATTTTGGTAACGGAGTTGAGAATTCTTAATTGTACGAAATGTACAGGGGCATTTGTGGTAGAACATGAACAAATATTTTGTATTCCTCACCAATTTTATTGATGTCTGTGACCTTTCACAGCGCTGTTGAAAAGACCACATGGCAAAGTAGAATCACGGCGCAGTCATGTGATGGTCACAGCAATAAAGATGCGGTAACGGAGTTGAGTATGGTTTGCAGGGATAGGTGTTGTGTGAAAACACACGGAAAAAATAAAAAAGAACCTGTCTAATTTCCAACTTGATATTGAGCAAAGAGTACACAAACAAAAATACCAGAAAGGTTTTACTTAGCAAGCCGTGCTAATCATTTTGAAATGCCGCTAAAATGTCAATAAGCATCTTTGGGACACCTGGTTGCATGTGGACACTGAATACCTATATCCCGAACCAGGGCAGGAGAAAATAATTTGTGGACTGATAACGGGTACATTTATTTGCTATATTACCATCAAATAATTTTTTTTTAAAATGTGGAGTTAAGTATTATCTGTAATGGCTAAATTAAACATCAAAGTGACATATGTTTAAATTTTGACCCTACTATATTGTTTCATTTAATTTTGTTTGTGTTGGGTTGGCACCACCTTATAATTGACTTGTGTTTTGTGCTGGACTTGTCCTGCTATTGCTCATAGTTGATTAGTACAGTTAACTTTATGATAACTCGGTAGTTATCTTCACATCCACGTAAAGCTGAATGCAATCTATCAGGAGTAACATCCCTTATGACAAAATAACGGTAACTAAAAAAATGTACTACTTAATTGGGCAGACTACTCCTATCAACTCCTATTTCATAATAATGTTTCTTCCAAAGTTATCTCACATGCTTTAGTTGTTTTCTTGTCTGTTTGGAAAGAGTTATTTTCCCTTAATGTTAATGGAAGATTTAACACATATTGACTATCTTCTAAAGAAAAAAGCCCAGCCTATGATGGCAGCTGCCTACAAAAGTAATAAAAAGGTTCGTTTTCAGGCTGGTAAACTATATATTGATAGTAAAGAAGTTCCTATTGAATAAACAATTTAACCAATTTGGTCAGACACTTACGTCACCTGTCACAGTTGACTAATTGAACATTTTTTGTATAAATCAATCAATCTGTTTTCAATACCACATAAATACCCTGTAATTATTCTTTGTAATTGTCAGCAATTGTCAATGTTGTATTCTTCTACATAACAGCTATATATTTTGACCTAAACATTTCACTGATTTATTCTCAAAAATGAAATTATTTTACAGTTGGAATATATATATATATACATGTATACCACAAAAACAATTTATATTATTATTAACCTTAAAATAAAAAAAACTCATTTAAATCCACCTTACTATTCCCAAAACCAAAAAAAAAAGTTTTTGAACTGCTTGTGGTTTCCATTAAACGGAAATTGGAAATCTACTGTTTCAAATGATCATACTCAATTTTCAAGTTTACTATTTATCACTTAATGTCAATTTTATTTTTAAGTTTCAGAAATGGCTCTAGAGATCTCTAGAGAGTGTGACAGTAACCTTGTTGATCTTGAATTTTACTCTTATATACTGCATATGGAAATATTTACATTGATTTGCAATACATATATATTCCACAAAACAATTTGTATTGTTTTTAAGCCTTCTATTACATTTTTTGAATTAAAGTATGTGAATTTCTTTAAACAACAGTAAACATAAATGTACAGCTCTGATTCAAATTATTTTATTCCCCCATTCAAATATACCTGTCTATACTGCCTTGTTGGAGATAACCTAGTGCACTGTTTACTTAATTATAAATTTGCTATGCCTTATAACAATTAATATTATCTACATGTACTACACACTGTTGGCTGTAACCCTTTAGATCTTCCAATATCATATCTTATTAAACTCATTTATTTTCCAGAATACAATTATTTTACAATTGGAATAGATATATATGCCACAAAAATAATTTGTATTGTTATTAAGCCTTATACATGTATACTCAGATTTTGAATCAGTATCAATTTCAGACCAATTGGATTGAAAATATCTTCAATACATTAACTATAATAAAAAAAGAAACAAATCCCTTTGCCATTTTCAAAAATGTCTTTGGGTTGCATGTGATTTTCATCAACAAGAATAAGTAGAAATGTAGTGTTAAATTGTCATACACCATTCTTAAATTGTTATCTCCCCTTGCAGCTCGAGTTGTCTTCCCTATGTTACTGCAGGTAGCTGCTTTGCTTTTTACCTGTTGCCTTAATTCAGTTCAAATCAATTAAACTAATCTCCAGTTTCAAATAAAATACATATAATGTTTCACCAATATGACAATACTTGCAATACATGTATAATCCACAAAACAATTTGTATTGTTTTTGAGCCTTCTGTTTAATTTTTGGAATTAAAGTATGCGAATTTCTTTAAACAACAGTAAACATAAATACACAGTTCTGATTGTCATACACTAATTCAAATTATTTTATTTCCCCATTCAAATAGACCTGTCTATACTACCTTGTTGGAGATAACCTAGCGCACTGTTTAGGTTTACTTAATTATAAATTTGCTATGTCTTGTTGCATATTAATATTATCTACATGTGCTTTAAGCTTACATTATACCCTATTGTACTTTACACTGCATACATTAACCTTGCTGATTTATCAACAGCTTATTGAATATTACTAATTCATTCTCTTAAATTAAATTACCCATACATTTGCAATATATATAAATATATATATATACATATACCACAAAACATTTTTTATTGATATTATGCTTTCTATTTGATTTTGAATTTGTTCCATCTCCATTTGCCAGCAATGCTAATATCATCCTTGGAAGCTGATGATTTTCAACTCATATCAATACCATTGACCTTGTCATAAGTATAACAATTGTAACCTTAAAAATGCAAATCTTGTTGAAGTGCAAATTGTTATTTTTCAAAATTTCTGTGCAATCTATGTGATACTCTTTAAACATTTGTAAATGGAAATGTACCGTTCAGGTTGTCATACACTATTTTCAAGCTTATTATTTCCCCTCTTAGCTTGATTGGTCTACCCTGTCTTATTGTGGGTAACTGCTTTGTTTACTTGGCCTGACTATCTACATCTGTACATATTGCCTAAGGCCAGTTCAAATCAATTAAGCTAATCTACATTATCAAATTAAATGCATGTGCTTGTATAGTTTCATCAATATGTCAATTCCTACTTCATATGATTTTAACCACTTTGTTATTTTGAAGTGCAAATTGTTATTTTTCAAAATTTCTGTGCAATCTATGTTATATTCTTTAAACATTTGTAAATGGAAATGTACAGTTCAGGTTGTCATACACTATTTTCAAGCTTGTTGTCTCCCCTTTTAGCTAGATTTGTCTATCCTGTCCTATTGTGGGTAACTGCTTTGTTTATTTGGCCTGACTATCTGCATCTGTACATATTGCCTAAGGTCAGTTAAAATCAATTAAGCTAATATGTATTATCAAATTAAATGCATGTGCTTGTATAATTTTATCAATATGTCAATACCTACTCCATATGATTATAACCACTTTGTTATTTTCAAAAATTTCTTTGCAATCTATGTGATATTCTTTAAACAATTGTAAATGGAAAAGTACAGTTCAGGATGTCATACAATATTTTCAAGCTTGTTTTCTCCCCTATAAGCTAGACTTTCTGCATCTGTACATGTTGCCTAAGGTCAGTTCAAATCAATTAAGCTAATCTACATTATCAAATGAAATGCATATGTTTGTATAGCTTCATCAATATGTCAATACCTACTACATATGATTTAGACCACTTTTTTATTTTCAAAAATTTCTTTGCAATATATGGGATATTCTTGAAACATTTGTAAATGGAAATGTACAGTTCAGGTTATCATACACTAATTTCAAGGTTGTTATCTCCCCATTTAGCTACATTTGTATATCCTGCCTTATAGCGGGTAACTGCTTTGTTTATTTGGCCTTATCTGCATCTGTACATGTTGCCTTAGGTCAAGTCAATACATTAAGCTAATCTACATTATCAAATATTTAATTCTTTAATACTTACTCCATATGATTTAACCCAGATCTTAAGCAAAGCTTGGACACTGTTAACTTTATTATAAACTTATGAATTTGAGCTATACTCATTTATACTACAAATGATTTTTTTCTACATTTGCAATGTATATAAATACCACCAAACAATTTGTATTGTTATTTAGCCTTCTATTAGATTTTTAATCAGCAAATGCATGTGTTCTTCGCTAAAATTCAGTAAATGGAAATGTACAGTTCTAAATGTCAAAAACTATATTCATATTTGATATTTCCCCTTTAAAATAGATTTGTATATTCTGTCTTATTGTAGGTAACTGGTTTGTTTATTTGGCTTGATTATTTTCAGCTGTTCATGTTGCTTTAAGTCAGCTCAAATTAATTCAGCTTATTTTCAGTATCAAATTAATTACATGTGCTTGCAAAGTTTTCACCAATATGTCAATATTCTCTCTAGGCTGCATACATTGTATGTGTAAGAGCAATCAACTGACCAATCAACAATAAGTTAAAACACACATACCACATTCATAAGAAAAACTAGTACACTGGTTATTTATTTATTTATTTATTTTTATAAACTTGACTTACTTAAGCTTTTAATTTATAGCTTTTTACGCACTTACAAAATGTTATATTGATGTGATTCTAAACATGTATTTGCTTTGTTGTTGTTAGGCTTGTGAATAGCATCGGTTTTAACAATCTGTAATCAAACGTGTATTAAAATGTTAAATTGTACTAACTATGACATACCTGTTATCTGAAAGTTTAAATGTTATACTTGAACCCATATCACGTGCCTTTTTCTAATTAATACATACTTGTGATACGAAAAGTAAGATTAAACTTCACCTAAATGGTGTACAACTTTCTTATCATTGTAATCAACAACTAATAATAGCACAATATGAGTAAATTACCAAAATGCACTTTTCCAACGATCCATGTTTATTGCTTCTGAATATTTTACCATGAATACCCATCACACTTTAGTCTCAAACTGTGACTGGCACTGCTCTCCACTGCGGAGTGTATATAATGGTTTTAACTATTAGTTGCTTACACATATGTAAATATGAATTATTCTTGTTTTGTTTTTTTTATTTTTTATGTATTTTTGATGTAAATATCTCTGATAAAACACCCTACATACGTGATGTATTGAACTTGTATCCTAATGATTAATACCAGTGAGACTGTTCCATTCCCGAGTCACTCCTCATCTCTACCTTTCTCTAATGAAAATGTCATTCCAGAACCTATCCGCTTACCCTGCCAAATCTCCAACAATTTCAATCTGGAATTTTTAGAACAGTTATGCTTTAATCCGATAGACCTGAATGAAAACGAATCTGCTAATGTTGCTACTGACGACAATGAATACGAGATTTCCCATTGGGAAAAGTTAAACAGTCATCAATCAAAGTATCACTCGAATTCATCATTTAACAATGAACCACTGCTGCAAACACTTAATCCCGCAGATCACCTTTCTTTTCTCCACTTAAATGCCCGTAGCTTTCGAAAACATTACACTGAAATTATAAGTCTCATTCATGATCTTAATCATCACTTTTCAATCATAGGCATTTCGGAGAGCTGGTTGTCATCGGAAACAGAGGCTTTATTTGATCTGCCAGGTTACAAATCATTTTCCATTTCTCGATCTAAGCGCACTGGGGGTGGTCTTATCTTGTATGTATCGGAATGTATTTCTTCATGTTCAGTACGCAATGATCTTAGTTTCATCGATGACAATGGGCACTCCGAATACCTTTTTGTTGAAATTGAAATTTGTGATGAGAAATATATTGTTGGCATCATATACCGACCTCCTGGCAAAGATATTAATGAATTCAATGTAAATCTCCTTCCCATAATTCAGTCATGTCAAAATCATAAATGTATAATAATGGGCGACTTTAATATAGACTTATTTAAATCCGATACTCATCTTCCATCAAAATCTTTCCTTGAAATCATGAATTCACATTATTTTTTCCCTCAGATAACCAAACCAACTAGGGTACAATCTCGTTCAGCAACTTTAATTGACAACATATTTATTAATTTTCACGAACACAACCTTCTTTCTGGAATCTTACTTAGCGATGTCACTGATCACTTTCCAATTTTTCATGTACTTAACTGTTCTTCTTTTAAACATGTTACATCACAATCATCTACTACTTTTCGCAAATTCACGGAATCTGAAAAAACAAATTTTGTCAACAGAGTGAGTGAGACTAATTGGGACTTTGTCAGTGACGAATCTACTGAAGTTACAAATTCTCTTCTATTATTTTCGCAAAGATTTACTTCTCTATACGAAGAATGTTTTCCTTGGACAAACTTTAATACAACATCTCGAAAAATAATTAAACCGTGGATAACAACTGCTCTTCTAACCTCAATACATGAAAAAAATAAGCTCTTTCGCGAAAAACTTCGTAATCCAACTGAATATAATCAAACCCAGTACAGAATTTACAGAAATAAACTGAACTCTTTCATACGTATATCTAAGAAAAAATATTTTGAGGAAAAATTTAACAAATGCAATAGTGATATTAAAAACACTTGGAAAGTTTTAAATGAATTAATGAACAGAGGAAAATTTACCAAGTTACCATCTACTTTCAATATTAATAACCAGACGACAAGTGACGAGAATATTATAGCCAATAAATTTAATAATTATTTCACTACTATAGCTTCTACTTTAGACTCTAGCATTCCACCTCCGAAAAAATCATTCACTGAATTCCTCGGCCAATCTTGTGAAAGCGATTTTATTTTCCAAAATGTAACTCCTAATGATGTCCACTCTGTAATCTCTTCATTAAAATCTTCAGCCGCCCCAGGATTAGACTTTATTTGCATGTCAGTATTAAAACTTGTAAAGGATTCTATATCTAGGCCTTTATCTCACATAATAAATCTTTCTTTTAGTTCTGGCGTTGTTCCTGATACATTAAAGTTAGCTAAAGTTATACCAGTATACAAATCCGGACCGTCCGATTTAATTGAAAATTATCGTCCCATATCTGTCCTCCCATGTTTTAGTAAAATACTTGAAAAATTAGCATCAAACATGTTGCTTAGTTTCCTTGACAACAATGAAATTATATCCCCACATCAATTCGGTTTCCGACAATATCATTCAACATCTCACGCAGCCTGTTCA